>CM060848.1:26294484-26519640 GCA_030737835.1 Acorus gramineus | reverse complement strand
CTTTTCAACTATTTTTAAAGGTTCACATGAGATTTTAACGGTAACATTTAACTCCAGCTCACAGAAGCTGACGCAGGTGTACTGATGACAACTTATAAAATATTGAAGGGTATTTGTACAAGGACGGTTTTCACATGGGTAATTTGACAAAAACAGAATATAGCAGAGGTACATATAAAAAAAACCCGTAAATTATTTAAACATCTAATCATCACTTTATTTAAGTATATACATCATTTTAAAAAATGATATCATTTATTAAATATATCTTGAATAAAATATAAAACATGTTGGGGGTTGTAAAATGGACGGCATGAATTGATTGACCGGCTCTAGTATCTTTTCTCTAGTTAACATATTTTTTCTCTAGTTAACATATTTTTTCTTGTTACTACTTAACACAAATCCTTTCGTGCAGTTTGGGATGCAGTCCAATAGAGCTATATGTTTTACCTAATCTTATATGAAATATACAGTGTCAAAGAAAAAAAATTTAAATGTTGAGGCTTCATGCAGCTTCGCCTAACATTGTTCCTTGACACTTTTGACATTTTCAACAAGGAGTAAACTTACTGAGACTGTTGATTATAAGAAATCAAAGAGACCATCTGTTTGAAGTCCTCTGAGTCATCAATGAAGAAATCAAAGAGACCATCATTTTGGGCCTAAATAAGATATTTGAGGCAAAATGTTATAGTCAAAACAGTGGAACGGTTTCAACATTGATTTGAAGAATATTTTGGGCCTAAATAAGATACTTGAGGTAAAAGTTATGATCAAAACGGTGGGACGGTTTCAACATTGATTTGTAGAATATTTGATTGAATTTTGGTTTTTGATTCTCTCTTCACCAAATCTTTTTTTAGCATAATTTTGAATCTTCTAGAATCCTCTTGATTCTCTTTTATATCTTTAAATGCTTTAGAGAATATCTTGCATTGATAATCATCATTTATCTCAATTACCTGTAATAATATATAAATTTTGAATATTAGTCATTATTACACATACAATTAGGAAATAGAAAACTAAATTAAGGGGCTTAAATGTGCAAATAATATGCTTATCATCCATGCATCAAACATTGTTACAAAATCATCGTGGACAACTTTGCTAACAATTCATATACCTTGCTAGACAAGGTATTTACATTGTTAGTCATTATTACACATACAATTAGGAAATAGAAAACTAAATTAAGGGGCTTAAATGTGCAAATAATATGCTTATCATCCATGCATCAAACATTGTTACAAAATCATCGTGGACAACTTTGCTAACAATTCATATACCTTGCTAGACAAGGTATTTACATTGTTTGTAAAAATTTCACGGTTTTCAAAATGGATAATATTTGTCTTGAAAGTATATATATTTTTTATTAAAGTATATATCTCGTTAAACATTATCATTTACTATTTTTAAAACGGAAAAAAATCCAAATATTCCCTTGTAAATTACCTAAAATCAATATAACCCCTTGGGCCGGGTTTTTAAAGTCCATAATAAGCCCCTCAAAATACTTATGTAAATCTAAATAGCCCCCCCAAAGTTAAATTTTCGTTGACAGATTATGATTATTTTGCCAATATTCTGTTTGATTAACTTTGCGTGAAAACATAGTATATCAAAAATTTCCTCCAATGTGTTAAAAATATAAATAATACTCCGTAAATGAGGATTTCACCTCTCTAGGCAGGATTTTATAATCTATCTAGAGAGGTATAATCGTCATGTACAATAGATTTTTTACATTTTTAACAAATTGTAAGGAATTTTTTATATACTGTCTTTTCAGTCAAGATTAACGTACAAAATAGAATATTCACAGCATATTCATCATCTGTTAACAGAAGTTTAACTCATGGGGTTATTTGGATTTATATAGATGTTTTCATGGGTTGTATAGACTTTATGCAAATTCAGGGTGTTATATAGATTTCAGACAGTTTACAAAAGGTTATTTGAATTTTATTTTTTTTTAAAATCAAATATGTAGAAACTGTATGCAAGATTGTGAACGGGATTGTACTATATCTATAAAATTTTCTATATGCATTAATCAAGCTTCATGTATCATAGCGCGCATTTTAGTCTCACAAATTTTGGTTACAATCTTAAATTCCAATTCAATTCAATTCAATTCTAGTGGAAATTCTCATCCCCCTATGCATTGGCGTGGAGGTAGGGACACCGGGCCCCCATGCGGATAACCCGGATCAATTCCTCCCTATCGTAGGACGAAGAACTGGTTTATAGGTTTTAAGCTTAGTTTGATTATGCTCTGGTACATAGCCTTCCTACAATCAAAAAAAAAAAAAAACATCTAGTGGCAATTCTAACCAGGGCTGGCCCTCATAAAAAAGAAGAAGAAGTTATTTCTTAATTTATTGATTTTTTTGGCTTGCTTTTAGATTTTTATTTTAAGCTTATCCTTTTGTTTGTTATTTATTTAATTTTCCTAACTTAATGAGATTTTATTTTATTTGTTATTTGATTTTAAAAAAGGGTTAAAGACATCTAAGTCCTTACAAACATGGGAAAACCCATATAAACCCATGCTAAAATTAGGATAGACGTACGAGTCATTGAAAACTCAGAAAAACCCAATTATCATCCCTGAGTTAAGTTTGGATGGAAATTTAACTCAGGATGATAATTGGGTTTTATGAGTTTTTAGAGACTCATACATCTGTCCCAATTTTAGTAGTGACTTATATGGATTTTTCCATATTTATAGGGACTTAAATGTCTTTAACTCTTTAAAAAATTTAGAAAAATTAATTAGGGGTCCCTGTGGTCACCCATCTATTATCTTTAGGTCCCTAAACTTTTTAAATTTTTTTAGGTCCCTAAGGTGGTGAAAAATTATCTTTAGATCCCTCCAATCAGATGTTGTTCAAACATACCGAAAATAGCCTCTGCTCAATTATTTTAATACACTGTTAACACTTCTTAATATATTGTTAAATATTTCATGCACACTGTTAACACGCCCTAGTACATTGTTAACATTTGCATAAAATGCTCCCGTCCGATTATTTCAATACACTGTAAACACTCCCCAGTACATTGTTAAGTATCTTTAGTACACTGTTAATATTTCCTAGTACTTTATTAACCTTCGCATAATTGGGCGATGACATTTTTGATATTTTTGAACAACATCTGCTTGGGGGACCTAAAGATAATTTTTCTCCGTCTTAAGGTTGAACCTAAAAATAATATATGAGTGATCACAGGGACCCCTAATTAATTTTTTCAAACAATTATCTTATTGGATTTGTGTTATTTTCCTATTTTTAATTAAATTTTTTTCTTGTTTTTGTGTGTTTTTTATAATATATTTTTAAAATCATGTGATTTTTTTATGTATCTATTTGAAATTCTATTTGTTCTTTATATTTTGTTCATATTTTACTGGGATATGTTTTTAACTTATCTAAAAAAAGTAGAATTATAAATTTTTTTTTATGACAATTCGTCTAGGAGATCAATTACCAATCTATTTTTCAGGGCGGGTCCTGATTCTAACATCTCATGTAACTTTGCATTCACAATTGTGTACATAAACCATTATTAAAGTCACCCCTCACTGGAAATGGAATCAATGAGCAAGACCCTAGGCTAACTCCTTTATGATATGTTGGGTCTACAAAAACCATTTGTAGAAATAATTAAATAAAACATGCATTTTTCTTTTGATAAATATCTATACACATATTTATCAGGTAATGGGTGGGGGTTTTAGTCGTCTGCCTAATTCGTTACGTCCATAATTGATGAAACTTGACTTCTATAGTAAAATCTGTTAAGAAACATGCGTGGAATTCCAGTGTCCAAATTTTGAATTTTTTCTATATGCCAGGTCTGTTAGGAAACTGAAAAGAATACTTTTGACTGACCTCAACTTTTCTTTGGTTTTTTGTTACAAAGTCCCCGTGACAAGCCAAAACTGTAACTCAGACGACAGACGAGTATTTAAAAAAGAAAAAAGTTCAGACCAGTAGTTATTGATGCTCATGCACATAAATCCTCCTATTCACATAATCCTCCATAAAAAACAAAAAAGTTCAGCTAGACCAGTTATATATTGATGCTCATGCCTACTGCCGTACCAATCACGTATCATGCCTCCTAAGGTGCCATGCTGGCCTGACCTGTTTTATACCCCTAATTAATGTAGACTTACGTCTAACAACGCAAATTTAATTGTTTTTGTTTTAATGTCGGGTACCTTACATGCTTCTACCATGCATGTGGGCATAGAGTCATTTGGAACTCATTAGATTCAATCTTAATTACCACACGTGAAATGTGGTTTTTAAATTGTGAATCTATCACGATTTAAAAATGAGTTCATTCAATTCAAAATAGAAAAATATGTATTTTTTTATCAAAACATATATCTAATTAAATGATGTTTACTATTTGTTTTTAAAAAATATAAATATGTATAGTCTGTATTTTGGACGGTAAAGAGGGCTGCCTATAACATTTTTCAAAGTTTTTTCAACAAAATACTATTTTAGTTACGAAATTTTAATTTTAAAGATAAAATATTTTATCAATGAATATCATTTTTTTTTACCAAGGAAAGTGATGTTCCCTTGGTGATTTTTTTTTTTTTTTATTATCGATCCACTTCATCTTGACTCACCAAATCATCTATAACTCTACCGCTATCATCTCTCTTTTTCTATGTAATAATCACAACATAACATATAAAAGTTCGATTATTAAGGTTTTAGCGGGCGCATGAGAGATTGCGGTAGAGTAGGGGGGTCTACGCATCACGGGTAATCAGTGTATTGATTATATATATGAAGGGGACTAATTAAGTAGAGCGTAGAATCCACTTCTTTTCTATTTTACACTCATTTTTTTTGTAATTTTATTATAATGTATACTCCTTGGACATTTGTTATTTTAATATATTCGAGGTAGCATTTGTCTATCGATTTTAAAAAAAAAACATATAAAAGTTCAAATAGTATATGCAACCAATATTAAAGAATCAACGTGTGAGTCAATAAAAAATACCATATTAAATACACAATTATTTTTATTGAAATCATTCTCAATTTAATTGAATTTTTTGATAATGCATGTTTTAAATATTGACACATGTACCTACTCATTAGGTTTTTTGTGTGAAAATATTGAACATTCACATAGAGAATCTCATCAATGAAAAATATTACATTCAGTCATTTTTATAATTATTTTTATGGTTTTCACGTATTTTGATTTTTTTTAAAAAAATATTTGTTCGATTCATGAATTGGGTCATAGAAAAAAACAAACATAAATTAAACTAATAAAAAATATATAATAAAGTAAATAGGAATTTCATAGATACCCAACAAAACACTGCCCCATCCAGTCAATGAATTTCCAATCACACACATCATGCATGCACGAATCCAAAGGTGAATGAAAAGAAGGGGATCTTTTTATTCCAAAACAGTTTCCACTGCATATACGAGAAACCAACGATATCACTCAAACATCTTATTGTGTCACACATACCCATTAGAGATAAGTCTTGGCCTACATGACAACCCAATTAACAGGTCACAAATTTTGTCACGGACGATCATTTATTGCAATATATATGCTTATAACCTAAGTAAGAATAAATATTTTTTGGTATATAATTATTTTAGTATAAGTAAATATAAATAAGGATAAAGTGATTTTGTGTTTGAATGTGTTTTGAATTATTCATATTGGAAAACGTAATAATAAAGTTTTGTTGTTTGAATAAAATGTGAATAAAATGTGGATAAGATGTATAAAAGATTAAAAAATGATGATAGTTGATTTGACAAGTGATTTATTAGAGCTGATGATAATTGATTTAACAGTCGACCCATATATTCTTTGGGTGGAATAATATGAAATGAAATAACTTTAATTCCAGGAGTTGACTGGAATCCATATACCACTTTATACCAGTTTATCCAAACATTCAGGACATCCAAACACATTATTTAACATATTCCACCTCATTTCAGAATTTATCCGGGGTTATACCGCATCCAAACGGGGGCTAAAAGCTCACTGGATACACGGGTTGCTGGTTCGGGTAGAACAACCCGAAGTGTTGCTCAGTCGGGTCACCCGTCTTTTGATCCTCATTAAACATGGCGAAAACATACGTCTCGAGCGGGCCGGGCTTCCTAGGCGTGCCACTCCCGACGTGTTTGACGAGGTTCGCGTTGTACGTCCCCGCATTAGCGACTGAGGCCGCGAAACCCCCGTCCGAGGGCCACCCGCTCTCCGACACAACGATGGGCACGTTAGCCCCGCCGACCTGACTGAGCGCCGCGTAGACCGAGTCGACCATGGCGTCGAAGAGGTTCTGGTAATTCAGCGAGCCGTCATGGACCACCGTGGACGGGGATGTGAAGGTGGCGAATTGGAGGGGTATGTGGTTGGTGTCGCCTTTGTAGCTGAAGTAGGGGTAGACATTCACTAGCAAAGGCGCGCCTGTTGAGGTCAAGAATTGCACGATTGGTCTCATGTAGGTCATCGCGTCCCCACTGAAAACACCCTACATGCACCAAGACAACCATTCATACATGCATGAACACATGGATATTCTGATTTAATATATGGTAAATTTATGCTCCTGTATCTTTTCTAGAATTTGATCTTTTAGAATAAAATGTGCATATAAATAACTTTTGGGGATATAATTGGGTTATCAAAATCTTAAAAAAAAGGAGGGGGGGGGGGGGGGGGGGAGAGCACAGTTAAAATCATGTCTTAATATATAGTTTACTTAATATATTATCAATATATTAAGTAACCTAGTAACCTACCGCGGCCCTGTGTTTTTTTTTCTTGGCAGGAGCTTTTCTCTCCCTCCTTTTTTGTACTGATTTGGGTTGACCTAGTGATTTATCCAATAACATAGGGTACCATTATATATATATATAACTAATATAAGTATTATTTGATATTTATCAATAGCAACATTTATTGATAAAATTATTTATGCAAAAGGAGGAATCAGATTGTCATGCATAAATTTTTTTTCTAAGAGCATTTCCAATAGAGGTCTTCATTTTAAAAACTCCCGTTGAAAATTTTGAACATTTGAAAACCCCTCGACTCTAATGGATTCTTCATTTTCAAGATTTTGAAGTTTTGCAGTTCTATCAACTCTAATGGTATATTTTAAAATTTGATTGTCCGAATTTTAAATCACTATTTTAAATTATAAAATACTCATTCTACCATTAATTTCTTTTATCTTTATTATTTATTAAAATTTATGTTTCAAAGATTCAGTCATCAAACCTATATTCAAACTAAAAAAACTACTATACATATGTGTATGCATGGTGTTGGGATAAGTCCTCCCTATCAAGTCATATTTCATAACATTTAAACTTTAAATAAAAAACTTTTGTGAAAAATAAACACACTTTGAATATAAATTTTCAACAAACACCGTACTGGATCTCATTAAGATTTAAGAAGGAGCTAAGCACCTTGTAAAGTGACAAATGATGTACACGGAGATGAATATTGTTGTAAAATTTTGGGGTACTAGTTCTTTTGTTTTTTAAAAGATTGAGAGGAGGGGAAGAAGGGGGAGAGGGGATTGGTTGAGGAAAATATAGGGAGAGAAGAAAAAATGAGAGAGAGAAGCGGGCAACACTGTTCACCTTTTGTTATAAGATCTGAAAAACAAAAAAATATCATGTCAAAATTATTATACAATGGACTTTTAATGAATGATTGGATTTAAAAGGTTAATGTGATATAGTACGGTAAATGGGCTAAGCCTATATTGATAGGTGTGTAGCAATTGGGATTTGGGGTCGTGGGCGAGTCCTGAGACAGTTGTGTTAGCTGTCTATACTCAGGTCGGACCTTTTATTTTTATATATATATATATATAAATAAATATATATTAAAAATAAGTGATATGCCATATAATTTTTTATTTACTTACATGGGAAGGTGGGTAGGAGACGCCGATGACACCAAAAGAGACCGACGTGGACACCTTGATCTTCCCCCCGAGGTCATTCCCGAGCGCGTTGTTTATGTTCTTCATGGCCCCGAGCACGTACTGCGCGTACTGCGCATTGTTGTTGATGTCTTTCGGGATGACTTCATTCCCTACCGCGATGTACCGGAACTTGACATCAGGAGAGTACGCGCGCACGTTGGTCTGGACCCAATTGGCGGCGGCGGAGGGGGAGGTGGCGAGGTTCTGGAGGTCTTCGTTGGCGACGTCGAGGAGGAGTTGGATGCCGGAGCCGCGGAGGGCATTGAGGGCGCCTTGGTCGGGGGTGTAGAGCCTCATGAGGCCGATGTTTTTGGACTTGTAGAGGTTCACCACATCGCTTGGATGGGGGAGGTTGTCCCCTTTCATGCCATAGCATACACCGACGGTTTGCCCATCTACATTAACAAAGAATGGTTAAGATTTTTTTGGGCAATTTGTGAAAATAGGCCTATGAAACCGAATATTAGCAAAAATAGTAAAATCATATGAGTATTAACAAAATTGGGTTTCACGGAAAGGCACCATTTATCATGGGGCTGTTTTTGAGAGAGAGAGAGAGAGAGAGAGATTACTTGTTTGTGTTGCCAGAAAAATGAATGCAAGAAGAAAAGCTAATGCAGCCATGGATGGGTTGTTGGTAGCTTGGGTTTTAAGAGGGAGGGGTGGGATTGGAAAACCATGCAGGAGCTGAGCCTCTTATTTATAGTTGTTTTTGATATTCTGATGATAAGGGACAGTCAGAACATCAGCGTAGACCGTTTTTTTAACTTATTAGATTTTTTATTTTTTAACTTCCTACATATTTAACAATTACTCATTTATTTTTTTCTTATTAAATTAAAAACTATGCATTTGTTAAGTATATATATCATTTTTAATTGATGTCATTTATTAAATATATCTTGAATAAAAATATATATAAAACATGCTGGGGTTGTAAATTGCAGTGCATGAATGACTATATGTAGTAGTTAACATATTTTATGGTGTAATATTTACACGAATCTTTTTAGATAGTTCTGCATGCAGTCCAGCCGCCAATCTTGCTAATTTAAGCATTTTTTTTTAATGAATGAAATGTTTTGTTATATAAAATATGCAATATTTAAAAAAAAATCTAATGTTAGAGGTTGCATGCAGCTTCCTACCATTTTCTCTGACAATTGACATTTCAACGAGGATTTTTAGACTCATCGAAAGTGTTGATAAAGAAATCAAAGAGACCATTTGTTTGAAGTCCTCTCAGTCCTAATGAAGACAGACACATCAACCTCCATGAACAATGAAAAATTCCTTCCAAGTTAACTAATGCTCAAAGATGAGTGGACATCAAATTTTGTTTTTTTTTTATAGGATAAGGTTTCTAGAGACTTTTATTCAATACGTCAAATCAGACCGAACAATTCTTTTTTGTCATTTATGAAGGGATGACTGTCAATTATTTAAATGATGACCTGTATCCAGTTTATCTTTTACGTACCCATGCAATAATAATTCACAATCAAAGAGAACGCTAGTATCAAATATTGAGACATTTGTCTAGGGGGAGTTACACGTACACATTTAAAGGATGATGATTTGTCAACTACGGCGTGATACAGTGGCGTGTTCTAGTCACTGTCGAAATTGGTAGAAACCTTTTCTACCACTTCAGCTATTGAAACTCAATGCTTTGTATTTTTTTCACCCTCTTTGCTTTGGTTTTTTTTTTTTTTTTTTTGACTTTGTATGATTTATTTTCATTCTTCTGTATCCTATTTCATCTCTAATTCAGATATGTTCTTTTAATACATTCACAATTGAATGAAGATGCATGCCCACATTCTCCTCAAAAGAAAAGAAGAAGAAAAAAGTAGAACTGTGTGTTTGAAGATAAGTGACTCAACCAATGCATAGGGTTTGTGAGTAAACTGATGTGCATGATTTATGAGAGATTTTGCACATTCGAGTTTCAGCACTATATATGCATCAAGAGTGTTGTTAAGAATAGTCTCGCGCGCAGTTTCATATACCTTGTTAGACGAGGTATTATATTGTTAGAAAAATTTTCACGTTTTGTTTTCTTGAAGATTGATGCCCCTTTTTTTTTTTTTTTGAAAATTGTAGCTAGGTGCCTAGCTAGCTCCCTGTGTATGCTTGAAAATTTTCAGGTTTTTTAAAATGGGCAATCTTCATCATAAGGGCATATAAATTTTTCATTAAAGTATATACCTTAGCAGATTACCATTTACTATTAAAAAAAATCAAAACATATGCAGACTATATGCGAATTGTGAACGAGATTGTACCTAACATTTTTCATGCATCAATCAAGCTTTATGTATCACAGCATCTTAGTCTAACAAAATTAATTTGGACTATGACCTTAAAATCCAACTAGATCAATTCCAATTGCAATCCAAACATCTCATGTAACTATTCATTCACGATTATATATGTACCCATAATCAAGGTCGTTCCCCAGTAGACATGAAATGGGACCCCTCACACAAAAATTCAAGACATGTTGGATCTGTGAAAATGATTATAGGAATAACTAAATATAACATTTTTCTTTTTGATAAATATCTACACACAAAATATGTATCAAGAGCTGGGTTGGGATTTTTAGGTGGCTGCCTAACTCGCCTAGTGTTGGCCTTGTCATAGTGGGTGTATGTAATAAACATTGCATAACTGATCATGCAACTTGACTTACAAATGTTATTTAATATTTAGTGGAATACAATTTTGTTTTACTGACCAAAAAAAAAAAAAACTTGACTTACAAAAAGTGTTAGGAAACCTGGAATTCCAGTGTTCAAATTTTGATTTCTCTATATGCCAGGCATGCTTGGACCCAAATAGCCAAGTAGATATTTTAAAATTGAAAAAAAATTAAAACACACGTGGGTGGACTGCATAAATAACTGCATATATAATTTTTCATAAATTATTGCAAGTTGGGCTCTCAAGACTGTTAGATGAGAGGGACCTAATCAGAGACTTCCATCATTGCACAAATTTTTCTTCACATTTATAGTTTATTTGGATTTTTATTTGTTCAATAATTGAATGAGTTCAAATGGTAACATGCAGATGCCTTCTTCTGCGCAACCTTCCACCTCTTATACCCTGTTTAGATAGAGAATATGACTCATTTTTAGATATACATTTATTCCTACATAAATGAGTATAAATAAGGATAAAGTGATTTTGTTATTTGTTGTAATTTGAATTATTTTTGTTGATAAACGTAAGAATAAATTTTTGGATGTTTGAGTAAAATGTGAATAAAGTATATATAAAAATTTATGAAAGGTAAAAAAATAATGATAATAAATTTTTGGATGTTTGAGTAAAATGTAAATAAAGTATGGATAAGGGTTTATAAAAGATAAAAAAATAATGATAGTTGATTGACAGATGATTTATTAAAGGTGATGACAATTGATTTAACAGTGGGCCGGACCTACATATTCTTTGGGTGGAATAACCTGGAATAATTTGATTCTACCCTCAACTTAGAATGGTCATCCAGGGTTATGTCAGCTTATCTAGAAACATCTTATCTATGGTTATTTATTGTTTCCAAACAAGTTATTTTTCCTATTCCATTTCATACCATGATATTCTTTGGTTTATTCTCAAAACAAACGGGATTTAGGTGGCGTTTGGCGTTGCGGAATGCGGATTTTAAGTGCTGATTAATAAGTGCAGAAAGAGGTTATGCTGATAATTTTTAAGGAGTTCATATAAAAAGTGTTTGGTTCAGCGAAAAATATTATGTAGTTATTTAGATAAGTGTGTTTGGTTGACCACTTAACATATGTGCTTATTAGGAGGGTATTTCAGTCCATTTTATAAATGTTGAATGTTATTTTGATTCTTGATTGAATACTTAAAAAAATATTTTATTAGTCCCATTACATACATGTAACACCAATTTGATATTTGATTGAATACTTTACCACCACCGGATATATTTTACCATCACCACGAAAACCAGCACCAGATCCACCATTACCTTTCATTACCATCACCACCAAAAACACCTATCACCTCTTCACCATTCACCACCACCACATAAACCACCACCACCGAGAAACCCAAAGCACCATATCCACTATTAACATAAATCACCACCACCACCAAAAACACCCATCACCTCTGCAACATTCACCACCATGAAGGGTCACATTCACCTCCACTGCACCATTCGGAGCTCCACCACCACCACTTTGACCCACCACCACCACCTTTCATCAACGGCCACTAAGAACCACCACCACCACCACCACCGCTACTGTCCGCCCATTGCAACACCGTTAACCGCCGTCGTAACACTAGTCACCACCACCACCAAGAACCACTGCTGTCGTTGCCGTCGTAACACCGACCACCACCACCTTGACCCAACACCACCACCTTTCATCAACGGCTCCACTAAGAACCACCACCGCAGCCGCTGCCGTCCGCCCATCGCAACACCGTTAACCGCCGTCATAACACCGGTCACCACCACCACCACCAACAAGAACCACCGCTGCCATCGCTGTCGTAACACCGACCACCACCACCGAGAAACACCGCCGCAGTCGCCGTCGTAATGGCTACAAAAAGAAGGCTGGTGTTCAATCTGCACCTTTGATTTTCCTGGAGAAGGTGTGATTGAGCACCTAGGGTTTGGAGGGTTTCAAATGGTTGGTCTCAATTTTGGGCCTTCGGAGGAGAGAGAGGGTGTGAAAAGGTTGTTTAAATACCCTCGGTAATTAGGGGAATTTGGCAGGGTTATTTTTGTCTTTTCGCAGGCAATACCAACCGACGGAAGGTGCTTGCTGAATAAAAAGTGACCTCACGAGTACTGAAGAAATGTTGGGTTTTTTTTTCTAAAAGAGGTTTTTTAATTACTGATTCTAGGTGTCAACCAAACAATGTTTTAACAAAAAAAGTTCTTAATTTTCGGATTCAGCCTAATAAGTGCTGAAAACTTGATGAACCAAACATCACCTTAATCTTTATGATTACACTCCATCGACACAGTCTTATGTAACGCGCAAAAAGATATTAATTTGATCTGTGGATTGCCTTCTGCAAAAACTTTTTTGCGACGGTAATGCATAGGAGTCGCAAAAAATGCTTTTTTGTGGCAAATAACAATGGCTGTCGTAAATAGATTTTTACAGCGGTTTCGCTGCTATGTTTTTGCGACAAGAGCTTATGCATCTCCTCCCAAATCGCTGCAAAGGTTTGTGACCATCGCAAATGCCTTTTTTTTTTGTAGTGATATATATCTTCGCTTACATGACACAACCAAACAAGTCACAAACTTTTTTCTTATGGCCTCTCACAGACGATCACTTATTGCATTATATGTATATATAACCTAAAAGCTCACTGGATACACGGGTTGCTGGTTCGGGTAAAACAACCCAAAGTGTTGCTCGGTCGGGTCACCCGTCTTTTGATTCTCATTAAACATGGCGAAAATATACGTCTCAAGCGGGCCCGACTTCCTCGGCGTGCCGCCCCCGACGTGCTTGACGAGGTTCGCGTTGTACGTCCCCGCATTAACGACCGAGGCCGCGAAACCCCCGTCCGACGGCCACCCGCTCTCCGACACGACAATGGGCATGTTAGCCCCGCCGGCCTGACTGAGCGCCGCATAGACCGAGTTGACCATGGCGTCGAAGAGGTTCTGGTAATTCAGCGAGCCGTCTTGGACGACCGTGGACGGGGACGTGAAGGTGGCGTATTGAAGGGATATGGAGTTGCGGTTGCCTTTGTAGCTGAAGTAGGGATAGACATTCACCAGCAAAGGCGCACCTGTTGAGGCCAAGATTGGTTCCATGTAGGTCATTGCGGCCCCACTGAAAGCACCCTGCATGAAGACATAGATATACACCATTCTTGCATGAACATGGACATTCAATATTAATATTAACATATGGAAAATTTTACTTGCCACCCCTGGTGTAATTCTTACATCTTTTGTTGTTTTAAATGTATAATAAAACGTGTATTTCATAAAAAAAATAACGTATATATTCTACTAAAATGTATGAATCTATTTATAAAAAAAAATAAAATAAAATACTTTATATAAAAAATACAAAGTACATCTTCACAACTTATATATGGGACCAACACGGAACTAGTATCCTTTAAAACTGTGTTTGTTTGTATATAAAATATGATTGGGTTACGAAAATCTTGAAAAAAAAATGAGGAGTTAAAATCATGACTTCAAGAAAGAGAATGTACTGTAGGTTACTTAATATGTAATCAATATGTGATAGGACATATATATAATTTCTAATTAACTTACATTGGAGGGCGGGTAGGAGACGCCGATGACACCAAAAGAGACCGACGCGGACACCATGACCTGCCCCCCGGGATCGTTCTCGAGCGCGTTGTTTATCTTCTTCATGGCCCCGAGCACGTACTGCGCGTTGCCTCCGGGGATGACTTCGTTCAAAACCGCGATGTATCGGAACTTGACGGGAGTACGCGCGCACGTTGGTCTGGACCCAGTCGGAGGCCGAGGAGGGGGAGGAGGCGAGGTTCTGGAGGTTCTCATTGGGGACGTCAAGGAGGACTTGGATGCTGGAGCCACGGAGGGCGTTGAGGGCGCCTCCGTCGGGGTAGTAGAGCCTCATGAGGCCGATGTTGTTGGACTTGTAGAGCTTCACCACGACGATCGCTTGGCTGGGGGAGGTTGTCCCCTAACATGCCATAGCATACACCGACAGTTTGCGCATCTACATTAACAGAGAAATGTTAGTGCCACTAATAAGATTTTAATTATTAGTTTAGAGAGAGAGAGTACTTGTTTGTGTTGCCAGAAAGAAAAGCTAATGCAGCCACAGATGGGTTTTGAGGGGGGGAGGGGAGGGATTGGAAGTGTTCGATGCATGGAAAGGCATGTAGAGCCTCTTATTTATAGTTGTTTTTGATATTCTGATGGCAAGGACAGTCAGAATATCATATTCTGTAGCCTTTACCATTTTTTTTTTGAGAGGAAGTCAATCCATGTATAAACTTTGAAAAAGGGTTATGTAGGTCGGAATGTAAAAGAGATAAAAAGGAAAATGCAAACATAGAGGGGTAAGGTCACAAGAGAATTGAGATCATCAATATTTCTAATCAATTATCTATTATTAAATGTGTTAGATTATATACCAGTTTGTTATGATATTAATTTGTTATTATATTAGATTTTTAGTGTGTTACACGTGATATCTTCTTGTACTGTTATATAAAATGCTTTAGTCTCTTTCTAATAGAACAAGAGTTTTAAGGTTTTATTATTATTATTTTCTCTATCTTATTTCTAATATAGTATTAGAGTCACCTCAGAAATCTTAAATTCACATAAGTTTCTCTTCTTCTTCTCCGCTCTGATCGGGGATTTTTCAATCGGAGCGGGGAAATACTTTTGATCGTCGTCCTCGCACCGTCACACATCGCTACCGTTGTCTATCTCGTGCGATCGCCTGACCACCCTATCGCAATTGGGTACCAAAAAAAGTCCTCCCCTATTGCACCGTCGCCCATCTCACCCTTCGTAGCCAGTCGTCTGCCCGTGAGCCTGTGAATGGTCCGCTCGTTTTTCGGCATGCATTCACACGTTCACGCTCGAGATCGTCAACCAAGATCCACCAAACAAATATCAATAACAATAAAGGATCATGTACATAGGCCCATGAAGTAAACTCGATCCGTGTTCACCGTCATTGTCCTCTATGGACTATGAAGAGATCGTTTGTCATCGTTGTCATTGTCGTTGTCTCCGCATGCCGTTGTTTTTGGGCACCGTCGTTGTTCTTCTCTGATTTGGATTTTCTTCTTCCTTGAGATCCTGTTCACAGCGCTGTCATCTCCGCGCACTACTATCGTCGTTGTCGTTGTTTGCCAAGTGGCGTTCTTTTTATGCAGCATTGCTGCCTCTGCACACGTCTTCTTTATGTGCGCTCGTCGTTCTTCTCTTCCTTGGATCTCCTTCATCCTTTAAGATCTACTATCGCCGTCGTCTACGCGCAGTACCGTCGTCTCCGTGCGTCGTCATCCTCATGCAATGTTGTATCCGTGCGCCATCGTTGTATTCGCGCACCGTTGTCTCTGTGCGCCGTCATCCTCACGCATTGTTGTCTCCGTGCGCCGTCGTCATATTCGTGCACTGTTATCTTTGTGCGCCGTCATCCTCGCGCACCGTCATCTCCATGCACCTTCGTTGTATTCGTGCACTGTTGTCTCCGTGCGCCGTCGTCCTCGCACTGTTATCTTTGTGCGTCGTCGTCCTCGCATGGATAATACAGGCAAAAAATCTTGTATAATATAGGCAAAAAATCTTGATGAACTTGGACAACGACACTATTACATTCAATTTTTTCTTACAGTCTAAAATATAGTTATATATACGTAGTTAAAAATCTAATAAATATATACATCGTTAAATTTTTCTTACACTTACTAAAAATAAGTCCATTCAATTCGAAATGGAACAATATACACTTTTTATTTTTTTAAAATTTTATCAAAGCATATACCTCATTCAATGATGTTTATTTTAAAAAAATAAAATAAAAATACGTATGCTTAAATTTTATATTATAAAAATGGCTGAGTTTAATAATTTTCTAACTTGTATTATTTGGGTGGAAAATCTTAGATAGTGGACAGCGCTTAGGGCTCTTTCATGGGTTTGCTATAGGAATTTTAAGCTCCGCCCATGGTTTATCCAAGCAGTTCATGCAGCCAGTGGAAAAGAACGGTTACATTAAGCTCATTTTACAGTTGCAAAAAAAAAAAAAAAAGTATTTAGTGAATAAAAAATGTTAGACTCAGTCACATTCACTAATTAAAATTTAGAACTCATGTGTTTTTTTTTTTTTAAATAATAAACATCATGAGGTATATGTTTTGATAAAAAATGTATTTCGCACAATTTTGAGTTGAATGAATCCAATTTTATTAAGTATAAGAAAATATCTAATGTGATATATACAATATTTAATGAGTTATACGTTTAATTAGATTTTTTACGTGTTATATAATACTGTGTTTTGAACTAACCTAAAATTGGTTGTGTCAGATTGGCCCAGCCCATTAATGGGTGTCGGGCTTCTTGTCAACTGTGACAAGTCTTGCCGGACCTACCAGGCCGCCCATAAGCGCAGTGGATTGGCCCGTGATTTTTTATAAAATATTTTTTCATTTTTAATTTTAAACTTAAAAAAAAAAAAGAAAAAAAAGCACTGCCAATTGATTTCCAAGCAAACAACATTTCCACAGGCAAGCGAAAAAAAGTAATCAGTAGTTAGATTTTTGGGTTTTTTGCATGTATATTATTAAAAAACATGCTATTTAATTTTACACCTCAAATAAACTATTTATTTTTATACCATTGAAATATGTAGAAGTTATGCATATTTACCATTTTAGTTAACTTCTATTCAAATTTTCATTAAAATCGTTAAAGTCTTGGAGAAAAAACCAAATTACCCTTATTTTTTATTTTTTTGCATATTTAACCTTACGAAATACAATATTTATAAAAATAAAAGATATTAATTTTAACATAAAAATGATAAATTTCATCTAAAATCCAAAAACATAAAAATTAATCATAAATACTATTTATTAGCATGGATATAATAATTATTAATATTTACATTTGTAAAAATAAAATAAAATTATTTTGAGAAAAATTAATAATATAAATTACAAAATACAATTTTTTTAAAAAATTAGATCTTGATTTGAAGAAAAAGAAAGAAGAAGTAAGGGTGAATGGATCACGGTTGATTTAGAAAGAACATAAAATTAATTAGATTATTATGTTTAATTATTTGCATTATTATAAAAAAATATTATATATTAAGGTTATTTTTGTCAATTTTATTTCTTGGTTAAAAAAGTAACTATAGTTAAGGCCTATTTTGGTTAAAAAGGATAAAAGAGGGGCGCATTTTTACATTAAGAAAAATTCTAATGGTATAAAAAATAAAGTACGTTATTTGTGGTGGTATAAAAATAAATACCATGTTTTTTAATGGTCTACATGCAAAAAAAACCCTAGATTTTTTTATTTTAAAGAAAACTTAAATTATATAATTTTAGAAAGTTATTACAAGTCTGAAACTTATATCAACACAAGTAAAACAAAGTAGTAGTTAGATTTATGAAAGCCATGAATCCACGTAAATTCATGAAAAAGTACTTAGCAAAATGAATGATATCTTCTTTGATATCATAAGCATAAAAAAATATGGCACTTCTTAAAATCACGTACAACATCTATACTTATTGGTATTGTTACATACAGTTTTTATTTATAATCTTGTGTACAATCTTATTTCATTAATAAGATATATGATTCGTTAATTGAAACATAAATGTCATTTTTTTTTATATAAAAGTGTGATACTTCATTTTCTAAGAAAGACCACACTTTGTTAAATGAAATATATAGATGAAAAAAAAAAATATAATACGTGAACTGTAACTTCTTACATGGACAGAAAGTGATCCGTTACACGGCAGGTGGGCTGGGTTAAGAGCGAGTTCTTGGGCTAGCCCGAGAGAGTTCATACTTAGCCCATGGTTCATAGAAGCGGTCCATTTAAATTGAAGTGACAAATTAGATGGAGATAGGGATGGCAACGGAGAGGGTTGGAACGGGTTTGATCGATTCCAATGCAAAACCCCCTAATAAAATTGTCTCAAATCCGTCGCAAACCCGTGATGGGTTTTATTATTCCGTCCCAAACCCGTGACAGGTTTTATTATGCCATCTTAAACCTGCCCCAACAAGTTTTTAAAAAACAAAATCCGTCTCATCCCATCCTATTTAGAAGGGTACGGATTTAAAAATCTCAATTTTTCAAATATTTTTAATAATTTTTATTCTTTCTTATATGAAAAATTAAATAATTATTTTTATTCGTCATGTTATATAATATTACTTCATACATGCTTAAATATTTTATAAATAATAATAATATATGATATGCTAGTTTAATTTATCTATCATATCATTTAGAATGATATAAATTATTTAAACGGAGTATAACAGGGCGGAGCGGATTTTGCATTTGAATCCCAAACCCGTCCCATATTTTCATCGGGTTGGAACGAGTCGAGTTCGAGTTGGACATTTAGAGGACCAAACCCATTCCAATAGGGTTGGGTTGGGGCGGGTTTCTCATTTATCTCGTCCCACTGCCATTCCTAGATTGAGATAATGTCAAGTATTGCGCTGTTTTTCTATCCCAATTGTAGTCCATATTGCCCTGATTGGATGGGGGGGAATAAGTGGAATAGATGGAATAGAGGAGAATAAACAATAAAAAGGTATTTGGATAAAGAGAATAAGTGGGTATAGCTATGCAGAATTAGATGAGAATAAACTGATATTTGTATTCTAGATCCCCCTAGAAAATTGTGTTATTCCTTCACGGGATACATCTGTCAAATCATATGTCATCACATCAAATTACCTGTTATCACTTCTTATACATCGATCAATTGGGTTCACATGTCAAATCAACTTTTACACTTTATTCACATTTTATTATTTATCAACCAAACAATTCGACCGTTATTATAACATTTCCCAACGAGAGTAACAAAAAAACACAACTAACCAGAAAATCATACATTACATTGAAAAAGTTACTCATCTATAAACATACTTCATCAGAACCCAAGAAGTGTCCTTTCACAAATTACACAAGAGGAGTCAATGGAGTGAAAGCACAGACTAACAAGATGGATCGACAAACAGGCGGAGGTAGCCTTCTCAGCTCGATTGTAAGGTCAGTCACAGGGGTCCCTCTGATATCAAAAAGAAAAAAGAAAAAAAAAAGGATGGATCGACGTGTGATAGAGCATATCTATTTTTGAAAAAAAAATGTTAGACAGAAACCCCTTTAACAGCCTTACTAGCAGTTCTCTATTGTTTTATTTTTCATATATATATATGATGAAGTTTATATTCTAATAAATTGAATGAACACGTTTTCAAAAAATATGAAAAAATTTCAATATGTACTATGAACCCAAACTGATGTGAAAAATTAATCAAAGCATAATTAACTCCTCCCAAAGAGGATAGGTTGATGTTTCTTAAATCACTGGTCAAAATCAGCTTTAGTCATCAAATTAGTTAAATATATCTTGGTTTCTAGTTTTGCCTACATAAAAATTGTTGATGAATCTAATGATTATGTAGTGTACATGAATTTTTATTGGACTCTTAGTTATGGTGTAGAATTTTTTTTCAAAATTGTATGACTACGAGGTTCCTATGGAACAGGTTATTTGGGAGTGGATTTAGAAAATTTAATGGCTCATTATAACTCAGATAAATGTGGATGTAAAAAGTAACTTTTCAATGAAAATTTTCTTGGGTAGTAATAATAATCATCAATTGTCATTATTGTTGTAAACTAAATAGAATATGATATATAAGAGTATATGAACAAAGCACACAAGTATATAGAGAAGATAAGTAGAGAGAGGTATTTATTCTTCTTTTGTTGGTTGAATACAAGAGAGAACCCCTCTATTTATAGGGTGCATAGAGGAATCCTAAAGGTAGAGAGTTACAAGTTTATAGAGGTGAGGGGGAGATAGTGGGGCAATAATGGGAGTGTTATGGAATAGAAGAGTGGGGGAGGTTATGGAGTTGAAGTGTCACGCCCCAGGGCGGCCGTCCCCGAGACGCGGCAAATGTATATATCATATCAGAAACCTACACAGGAGGTCAACAATATATATCATACACAATAAACAGAATGACACACAACGACAAGAAGCTGACATGATATATACACCTAATGCGGAAGCAAAAGACTGAATCTGTGAATAAACATTCTACAGACTCGATACACAATCATACGTCCTGTGAGAGCCAATATACACAAATATATAACTGAACATATACAAACGTGCTCAGCACGAAAATACAATACATACAGCCAAGGAAAGGGATGCTGATAGCCTCTGGTACTCGCGGACGTAGCGCTGCTCCGCTACTGAAGAAATCCCTCGGAAAGCTCCAACTGCTGCTCCGGCTCCAGCTCCAGCTCAGTGGCAACTGGGGAAAAACATATGCGAGGGGTGAGCCACACGCTCAGTGAATGGCACAACCCATGCATCACAGACAATATTGACCACAACATATTAATCCAGCCATTCATCCCGCCTCAAAGGGGCAGGAACAACATAACCATTTATCCAATCCAGATCATACCCTCACCCTTACCCCTCAACAGGGGACTCAGGATTTTGGGACTAACTATCATCAATAAACAAGACCAGCGGGTCGCTTATCGCCTACCCACTACACCCTCACCCTCACCTTTCCAAAGGTGACATAGGATTTTGGGACTGATAAACATTCATAAACAAAACCAGTGGGTCGCTCATCGACAACCCACTACACCCTCACCCTCACCCTACCACGGGTGACATAGGATTTTGGGACTGACTAGGCTGTTGGTCACCCTTGGTCCACCGATAGTCTCTCCTCACTCCGCGGTTGTTTGGCCACTCCCATGTTCAGCACAGTCCTTCATCAAACCAGGAGGCGCCTACTAGTGGGAGCCCCTGCACGGGACAACCTGTCTAACGCCGAGGTAGTCTCTAAAGGATCCAACGCAGGGCAACAGAACAGCCTAACCATCGCATATGATCCACTCGGATCCGCAGACAACGCATCTCTCCAACTCAAATGTCATGAACTCTTCAGAGTTCCTCCAGCGCGCATAACCAAGATGCGGGGAAACAGTACAATCAAAAGCAGTGTTGGAATACCACTGGGGGAAAGAAACTCGGGAGGGCGGCGTGAGTTCCCGATACAGGGTACCCCGACAACCAAACAAGGAACACGGAGTACCCTAACACGGGTCTCACCGCTGTCCTCGCAAGGTCCCTCCCCTATAATATTCACTACTCATGCTAATAATCATACCAAACATACAACTCTAACGTTCTGAATTCCTCAGAACCCACCAGGGCGCATAACTACGATGCGGGGAACATGCATAAGGTTATATCATAGTGAAATATTCTTGGGGGAAAGCAACTCGGGAGGGCAGCGTGAGTTCCCGTTATAGGACACTCCGACAACCAAACAAGGAACACGGTGTACCCTAACCCGGGTCTCACCGCTGTCCTCGCAAGGCCCCTCCCCTATAATATTCACTATAACATGCAATTTAACAAGTACTAGCATTTAATTTAATAATTAAACTAGTAGGACACATGCATAGGCCAAGGCTTCCTAGCAGGAACATGGAACATGATGCATGGCTCATACACATATCCTATGGGTGCAAGTCCCTAACATATACAGACTAGGGTAGCATGCATTCTACATATAATTCACACAAGCATGGATTACATATTATTGCAAGTTAATATTTATCCATGTCGCCCCAGGAGAGGTCGGTATACGCCCAAGTGCGTATAACACCTCTCGACTGGGTTGGATTGTCCCACTCACCAGTATCTGGGTCGACGCGCGACCGTCTGTCGAGATCTGCAAGACAGATATTATTTGGTAAGTATTAATCCACAATTATCATTAAATACATAACACACACAACCAAACATCCAACACTTCCCCAACAACTACCCGCGGCCTCGGCAACCACCCGCACGGCCCCCGGCAACCACCCGCACGGTCGGCCACCGCCCGGACGCGCCACCGCGGGCCCCGCACGCCTCGCGCCGGTCCGCGAGCACCCCGCGCGCCCCCGCACGCAGTGCCCCGCCTCGCGCGCACCCCGCGCGCACCTCCGCCACCTCGCCGCACCTCGCGCGCACCTCGCACGCACCTTGCACACCTTGCCGCACCTCGCGCGCACCACCGCGGCCTCTCCGCGCCCTCCGCGCACCGCCACGGCCTCGGCCACCTCGCGCACGCACGCCTCCGCTGCCTCAGCCACCTCGCGCACGCACGCCTCCGCTGCCTCAGCCACCTCGCGCGCCCGCGCGACCTGCTCCACGCGCGCCAGCCGCCCAGCACCCGCCTCTGCTCGCCCAGCACCGGCGCCCTGCACCAGGCCCGCGCGCCCTCGCGCGCACGCCGCGCGCCCGCGCACGCACGCGCGCCTGCCCGCGCGCACCCGACCTGGCGCCGCCCGGGGCTGCTGCTGCTGCTGCTGCTTGGCCCGGACGACCTGCCGCAGCCCGAGCGCCACCACCACTACCCGAGACCACCCAAACCACCTTCCAACCACCCCCGACCGCCCTCCGACGACCCCCACAGCCTCCGACCACCCCCAAACACAAAAACCCCTCCCTACCATTCATCTAAGCAAGAAAAAGGAGGGAAAGAAGGCTTACCGAGGGGAGGGAGCGAAGTCCGGACGCTCTCCACGCGCCGAAACCCTTCCCAAAAGCCTTCTCACGCCCCGATCTAGCTCCACCACCAATATGGGCCAAAACAGAGGAGAGAGAGGGGAGGTCGGGGAGGCTAAAGTCGTCGGAATTCGGATTTGAAGACACCGGTGTGTAGATCGGGACCCGATCTACACTTCCCGTGCTTTGGGTTTTCGATTTCGAGGGGTCTAGGGGGCTTGAACGGAAGAAAAACGGAGGAGGGGAGAGAGAAATCTCGACGGGAGAGACGATGAATAGTGACGAGGTGATTTTTGATTTCTTTTAAGTAGAGCGCGACTTAAAAACCCGGATACGCCCCGGAACTGGGAATTTTTTTGCAAACGATGCCGGAATTCAACGAAATTTTTGTGAGAGGTCAGGAATGGCACCAGGACACCAAATATGCAGTCAGATTTCCAATCGGAGTCCTCTAGCTCAGACGATAGCTAACAGTCTGAAATTATGCGGTTCCGACCAAAAACCCTAAAAATTTTAAAAACCGCCAGGGCGCTCTAACGGTTACCAACAGGTTAAAAGTGACACATATCTAACATGAAGAGTGGGGGAGGTTATAGAGAAGTGGTGGTTATCCACCATATTCACAACACTCCCCCTTGGATGACCACCACGCTAAGAAAATTGCCTCATTAAAACCTTGCTTGAAAAATCCAATGGGAAAAAACCAAAGCGAAGGAAAAAGAGTACAATGTAACTTAATCGTATAATAGTGTATGTGTTTAACACTGCCTCATTAAAACCTTGCCAGAAAAACCCAATGGGACAAAACCTAAGCGAAGGAAAAAGAGTACAGTTCGCAAAATGTCATAAAAAATTACTCCCCCTCATAAGTACAAGATTTCAAGAATTTTGGTCGCAAACTCGTCGCATCCCGATTTCATACACCAGCTTCTTGAATGTTGATGTCGACAAAGCTTTAGTAAACAAATCTGCAAGATTGTCCTTTGACTGAATTTGTTGAACATTAATTTCATGTCTCTGCTGGAGCTCATGAGTGTAAAAGAATTTTGGAGAAATATGTTTGTTCTATCACCCTTGATATATCCCCCTTTGATTTGAGCAATGCATGCTGCATTGTCTTCATATATAGTTGTTGGAACATCTGTAATGAGAGATAGTCCGCATGCAGTACGAATATGATGAACCAAAGACCTTATCCATACGCATTCCCGGCTTGCTTCGTGGAGTGCAAGAATCTCAGAGTGGTTAGAAGACGTGGCGACCAAAGTCTGTTTCGTAGATCGCCAAGAGATTGCTGTGCCACCGCAAGTGAATACATAGCCTGTTTGTGAGCGAGCCTTGTGAGGATCTGAAAGATATCCTGAATCTGCATAACCCTTTAGTTGTGCACCATTATTGGAATCCTTTGCATAGAATAGACCCATGTCTGACGTTCCACGAAGATAACGAAAAATGTGCTTCACACCATTCCAATGCCTTCGAGTTGGTGCAGAGCTAAATCTGGCCAATAAATTAACTGAAAATGCAATGTCAGGTCTAGTGCATTGGGCCAAATATAATAAGACACCGATTGCACTAAGATATGGTACTTCAGGACCAAGAAGATTTTCAGTATCTTCTTTTGGACGAAAAGGATCTTTCTTTGGGTCATGTAACCTTATTACCATTGGAGTACTTAATGGATGACATTTGTCCATATTAAAACGCTTCAGGATTTTTTCAACATATGCTGTTTGATGAACAAGTATCCCATTTGAACTTTGCTCAATTTGCAAGCCGAGACAATATCTTGTTTTTCCAAGATCTTTCATTTCAAACTCCTTTTTCAGATATTCGGAAGCCTTTTCGAGCTCTTCAGGAGTCCCAATTAGATTAATATCATCAACATATACTGCAATAATGGTAAATCCGAGTCCTGTTTTCTTAATAAATACACAGGGGCATATTGGATCATTGACATATCCTTCTTTTATTAAATACTCACTAAGACGGTTATACCACATTCGTCCAGATTGCTTTAATCCATAAGGATCGTCTTAGCTTGATTGAGTACATGTTTCGTGGTTTTGCTTCAGGCAATTTTAGTCCTTCAGGAACTTTCATATAAATGTCGGTATCTAATTTTCTATATAAATATGCAGTAACCACATCTATTAGCTGCATGTCAAGTCCTTCTGAGACTACAAGACTAATTAAATACCGAAATGTGATTGTGTCCATCACAGGAGAATATGTCTCTTCAAAATCTATCCCAGGTCTCTGCAGGAAACCCTGTGCCACAAGACGAGCTTTGTATCTAACAATCTCGTTTCTTTCATTTCGTTTTCTCGCAAACACCCATTTACATCCTACTGGTTTAACACCTTCAGGGGTTAGGACTACTGGTCCAAATACTTGGTGTTTTGCAAGTGAATCCAATTCTGTTTGAATAGCAGCTTTCCATTGTGGCCAACAATTTTTTCGTCTGCATTCATCCACTGAACGTGGTTCTAAATCATTATCTGAAATGATTTCTGTAGCTACTGCAAATGAGAATATATCATCAACAAGCACTTGCTTTCGATCCCACAATATTTGTGAATTTGCATAATTTATGGAAATTTCTTCATTTTCATGTACTTGTTCTTCATGCACGGGCGTCACTTCAGGGACGTCAGTCTCTTCAGGGACTTGTGTCACTTCAGGGACTTCTTCCTCTGTAGGAGTTATTATTGTGGGTCTTTCAAGTGTTTCATACTCTTCTAGAGAATTATTCTTCATTGTTTTTCTCCTTCGGGGAGCTGAATCTTTTGAGCCTATAGGTCTCCACGCTTCAGGCGTGTTTTTATCGATTCATTAGCCGGCATATTAACAGTTTTTCCTATTGGAACATTAATTCGAGCTGGAGTATTAGCAGCTGGAATATGTGATTTCATCACTTTTGCTGCATCATTGAATGCATCTGGCAATTGATGCGCAATTCTTTGAAGATGAGTGATTCTTTGCACTTCAGTTTCACATTGATTAGTGCGAGGATCAAGATGAGACAAAGATGGAGTTTTCCATATAAGTTCACGTCGTTCTTCTGGCGACGGATTTTCTCCCCCTAATGACGGGAATATTGTCTCATCAAAATGACAATCCGCAAATCGAGCGGTAAAAACATCCCCTGTCAATGGTTCAAGATATCTTATAATAGAGGGAGAATCAAAGCCTACATAAATTCCCAATCGACGTTGAGGGCCCATTTTAGTTCGTTGTGTAGGGGCAATAGGAACTTGTACAGCACAACCAAAAATTCGAAGATGTGAAATATTTGGTTGATGACCCAGTACGAGCTGTAAAGGGGAATATTGATGATAAGCAGTTGGCCGAAGGCGAACTAATGCTGCTGCATGCAATATAGCATGACCCCAAGCTGAAACGGGTAATTTTGTCCTCAAAAGCATAGGACGTGCAATTAGCTGAAGATGCTTAATAAATGATTCAGCTAATCCATTTTGGGTGTGCACATGAGCAACAGGGTGTTCAACATCGATGCCATGCGACATACAATAGTCGTTAAAAGTTTTCGATGTGAATTCACCAGCTCCATCAAGGCGTATTGACTTTATATGATAATCCAAAAAATGCGACTGTAATCGGATTATCTGAGCAAGTAGTCTTGCAAATGCAGCATTCCGAGTGGATAATAGACAAACATGCGACCATCTAGCAGATGCGTCTATCAATACCATAAAATACTTGAATGGTCCACATGGGGGGTGGATTGGGCCACATATATCCCCTTGGATTTTTGCAAAAATGTTGGTGACTCAACATTGACTTTTGTAGGGGATGGTCTAACTATCAATTTTCCTTGTGAGCACGAAGTGCATTGATAGTGATTAGGTAAAAGAATCTTCTGGTTCTTTAACGAATGCCCAAATGAATTATCAATTATTCGACGCATCATTGTAGATCCTGGATGCCCGAGACGATCATGCCAAAGTGTAAAAATATCTGAATCATAGAACTTCTGGTTCATTACAGCATATGATTCGATTGTTTTTATGGTTGTATAATACAACCCAGATGAGAAAGCATGAAGTTTCTCTAATACATGTTTTTGGCCTGAAACAATTGAAGTAATACATAAATACTCCATATTGTTTTCATTGATAGTCTCAATATGATATCCATTAAAACGGATATCCTTAAAACTTAGCAGATTTCTTCTGGATCTTGCTGAATATAATGCATCATTAATACAAAATTTTGTACCTCCTGGTAATATTATATTTGCTCTTCCGGAGCCTTCAATTAATTTCGTAGTACCAGAAATGGTATTAACATTTGCATTGATTAATGTCAATGTCGAGAAATATTGTTTATTTCGTAGGATCGTATGTGTTGTAGCACTGTCTGCTAGACAAATGTCACCAACCATAGCCATTCTTGTAAAAAAAAAAAAAAAAAAAAATTGCATACTAGTTTTCATAAATTAATCATATCATAACATATGTATGGAAAATTTTGATAATTTTCATACGGTTCCATGCATATTGAAAAAAAAAATAATCATATGTATGTAGTAGATGATTTACATAAAAATACATAACATCAAAGGAGAGTATATATTTTTTGATATAGATCATTAAGAACCCATCGATACAAACCTTTCTCTTTAACAAAGAGCTTCTCGTGCTGATAACGTGTTGTAAACTAAATAGAATATGATATATAAGAGTATATGAATAAAGCACACAAGTATATAGAGAAGAGAAGTAGAGAGAGGTATTTATTCTTCTTTGTTGGTTGAATACAAGAGAGAACCCCTCTATTTATAGGGTGCATAGAGGAATCCCAAAGGTGGAGAGTTACAAGTCTATAGAGGTGAGGGGGAGATAGTGGGGCAATAATGGGAGTGTTATGGAATAGAAGAGTGAGGGAGGTTATGGAGTTGAAGAGTGGGGGAGGTTATAGAGAAGTGGTGGTTATCCACCATATTCACAACAATTATATTATTATCAAGAAAAATTTCTCAGCGCGCGCTTAATATGAACTTTTATCCCGAAAAAACAGTATGTCTGTAATTGTAAAGTTTTTTCAACAAAAACTATTTTAGCTGCCGAACTTTAATTTTTAAAAACGAAATATTTCGTCAATAAATGTCCTCTATATCAAGAAAATGCATTTCCTTTATGATTATATTTTCCTATTGATCCACTTCATCTTGCATCACCAAATCATCTATGACTCTAGTCTCTAGCTATCTTATCTCTTATTTCTAGATAAACACAACATAAAACGTATAAAAATTTAAATTATAATATAAAAAATTAATGTGTGAGTCAGTAAAAAAATATCATATAAAATACACAAAATTATTCTTATTGAAACTATTTTCAATTTAATTGAAATTTTTATCGATGCCTGTTTTAAAAAAATTAATATTGGTATATGTACACTACTCATTCAATTCTTTGTGTGAAAATATATACAAAACATTCACACAGATAATCTGATCACTGAAAAATGTTACATTCAATCATTCTTGTAATCATTTTTATAGTTTTCACAGATTTTGATTTTCCTTTTAAAAAATATTTATTTGATTCATGAAGTGTATACATTCATAAAATATATACACACACACACACACGCACACACTCAAATAAATTAAAGTAAAAAATATATAGGAATTTCATAGACTAATAACCCAACAAACGCAGAGCCCTATCCCATAAATGAAACAAATTCCATCTTCCGCGGCACTTCGATTTCCATGAA
This sequence comes from Acorus gramineus, assembly GCA_030737835.1. NCBI lineage: Eukaryota > Viridiplantae > Streptophyta > Magnoliopsida > Acorales > Acoraceae > Acorus > Acorus gramineus. The sequence continues at coordinate 26,490,503 of CM060848.1, read as the reverse complement.
GGGATCTGGGATAGCGCTAAGAGATTCATCTCGTCCTAGGAATGTTCTTGTACTGGGGCTAGTGTAGTTAGGATCAAGAGGGGTCGTTTGTTGATCGCGCCTTGTATAGGTGGGTTTGTCTTTGGGTGCCGGGGTATCCGGTTATAAATTTGGGTGAACCTCCTACCTTTTATTTTTTTTGAATATGTAAGAGCATGTACTTTTTTCTATTTAATAGAAAGAAGTGACAAGCCCACCAAGTACATTTTTTAAAAATACAAATGCAGTGAATGAATTTCCAACCAGACAAATCATGCACAAATCAAAAGGTCAATGAAAGAAATTAAAGGGGATCTTTTTATTCCAAAACAGTTTCCACTACAAATATGAGAAAAAAGTGACAAGCCCACCAAGCACATTTTTCTAAAAAACAAATATAGTGAATGACTCAAAAACATTCATTAGTGGTAAATTTTCGCCTACATGACACAACCAAACATGTCACAATTTTTTTTCCTTTACTGATCATTTTATATATATATATATATATATATATATATACACGGACGATGGGGTGCGACCGTGCGCACGGTGCACCCCATCGTGCGCCTCGTTTTCGGACCGTCCGATCGATGGACCTCGATCGGACGGTCAATTAAAAAAAATAAAAAAAAACACGTCGACAGCGACGTCTCTCTCACGCTGTCTCTCTCTCTCGAACTCTCTCGAAACCCGTCGACCTCTCTCTCTCTCTCTCTCTCGAAAACCCCGTCGACCCTCTCTCGAAACCCCCGTCGACGTCCCTCTCTCTCTCTCTCGTCGACGACGAAATCGACCCCCGTCGACGACGACCGCGACCCCGTCGACCCCCGTCACCCCCGTCGACGACGGGGGCGACGTCGACGGGGGTCAACGGGGTCGACGGGGGTGACGGGGGTCGCGGTCGTCGTCGACGGGGGTCGGTCCGTGACGGGGGTCGGTCGCGGTCGTCGTCGATGGGGGTGACGGGGGTCGGTCCGTGCAGTCGTCGTCGACGGGGGTCGGTAGTGGTTTCGAGAGAGAGAGACAGCGAGAGATCGAGAGAGAGAGAGAGATGCAGCGAGAGAGAGAGAGAGAGAGAGAGAGCGAGAGACTTCGAGAGATTTCGAGAGGGAGAGAGAGACAGGGAGAGAGAGAGAGAGACGGCGTGAGAGAGAGACAGCTGTCGACAGGGTTTTTTTTTTTTTTTAAATAACGTCGACCGTGCGATCGACGAGTACGTCGATCGCACGGTCGACGAGGGGGGCGCACGGGGGCGCACGGGCGCACCCCATCGCCCCCCATATATATATATATATATATATATATATATATATATATATATATAATTAATTTAAAGGAAAAAGATATATACAGTCTTCATTGCTGCCTTAATTGCAGTTCATCTTGTTTTGTTTTTTTTTTAAATTGTACATTTACTCTTTAAAATATATGTTGTTATATGAAATGAAGTATATACTATGATACATTAGTGCATTTTTTTCATAATAAAAAAAAAATTGAGTTATATACTATGATATGATTCATACACTATGATAGTGCAATATATACTACGTTATCATAGCGTATGAGGCTGTAAAACGAGTTACAAAAAGGACTGCGTGGATCAGCGCTCTAATCTAAAAGCTCACTGGATAAACGGGTTGCTGATTTGGGTAGAACAGTCCGAAGTGCTGCTCAGTCGGGTCCCCCGTCTTTTGATCCTCATTAAACATGGCGAAAACATACGTCTCAAGCGGGCCGGGCTTCCTTGGCGTACCCTTCCCAACATGTTTGACGAGGTTCGCGTTGTACGTCCCCGCATTAGCGACCGAGGCCGCGAAACCCCCGTCCGAGGGCCACCCGCTCTCTGACACAACGATGGGCACGTTAGCCCCGCCTGCCTGACTGAGCGCCGCGTAGACCGAGTCGACCATGGCGTCGAAGAGGTTCTGGTAATTCAGCGAGCCGTCTCGGACGACCGTGGATGGGGAAGTGAAGGTGGCGTACTGAAGGGATATGTGGTTGGTGTCGTATTTGTAGCTGATGTAGGGGTAGATATTCATTAGCAAAGGCGCGCCTGTAGAGGCTAAGAATTGCACGATTGGTTGCATGTAGCCATCGCGTCCCCACTGAAAACACCCTGCATGCATGAAGACAAGGGGGGTAGATATCAGTATTCGCAAAATTTGTAAATTAAACTTAAATTATTTGAATAAGTGACCCTTTATCTTTTTCTTTTTATTTTTTAACCATTTGACCATAACATATAGCAGCGCCACCTCACTCATTTCATTTTTTTAAAAATGGTTTACGCAAAACATTTATAGCACCAATAATGGCATGCCCCAAACATTTTTTTATTTATTGTTTATGTTCTCAGTTATTAACCCCTTCCCAATCCCCCTTTTAATGGCCATTTTTCGCCTTCCACTTGTCCACGTAATTAGATGATTTTTTAATGATGAATGATGTCGAGTATGATGTAGGGGTGTAATGAACTATGTAAAGTGTACTATTTTGATCGTGTATGTTTGATCATGTTTAAGCTTCAAATTAATTAATGGGTATGTTTAAATGCACATATGATGTGAAATATTTTTGTTTCCAAATGTTTGATATCAAACATTTTTTTTTTTAAAACAGAATACAAATTGGAGTATTCAGATGCTCAATTTTCAAATATTCATCTTTAATATTAGAGGACCAACTCAATTTTAGAGTTTTCCAATTTATTTTATAATATTTATGTAAATTTGCACAATTTTTTTTTACTAAATAAATGTAATTATTAAGGGATAAACCCCAAAGAAATTTTCTAAAATTTTAAAATAGCAAATCAGCCATTCTTTAAAATTCCACCAAAAAAAAGAATCTTTAATAATTTTGAAACCCAAATTGACCACTATACCCGTATATCTATATATTTGTTCCAAAAAATCTTATTTGATTTCTTTTCCAAAAAAACTCAAGTAAAAAAAAAACGTCTGGTGATGAAGAGAATGAGATATAGAATATTTTAAATTAACATGAGAGATAAAAAGAATTTAATAAGTAGTTAATGGCATAAGACCCACACATGTATGTAAAACTCATAATGTTTCTCTCCTTCAATGGTGATGGATATTAAATAAAGAAAAAATAGAATTGTGAGGTGGCACTGATGTAGCATGCTCAAATGAAAAATTGGTAGAGATTCACTTATCCAGATAATTTTTGAGAAATGTTATTTTTTACATTAATTATTTAATTAAGGGTAATTTGAAAAAGGGAAAATGATAAATAAAAAAATATCTTGAAAGTTAGAAATATCCAAATCATCCATTTTTTAAAATTGTATCTAAAAAAGTTTCATTTCACAATTTTGGAAACACAAAAAACTAATCTATCTTTATGTAATTAGATTCATATAACATTCCTTTAACTCTTGTTAGGTTATTCCACACCAAAATCCTATTTTTTCTACAAAACAATAATATCTATCTATATGACCCAAATCAATCCCCTAAAAGGTTTTATTCTTATATATCATATTGTGTGTTTCTTATATACATCTTACGTGATGTTGTTTATCATTTTTCATTGTATATAATCATAATATGTAATTTAAATATGTATTGTGCCACAATGTAGCAAATGATATTTTAGTATTCTAAATCCTTATTAACATTTCTTTTTGTTGGCTATTCACGTATTTTTATGGTATATATCATTCATTAGTACATATCAATTTTTTTAAAGAAGCATCAGTATTTAAATGAGTTTATAATAAAAAAAATTCAAATTATATTAACATATATCTCACAAAATCCACCTAATCACAAAAAATTTAGAGTAAAAAAAATTCTCCATGAAAATGTGTAAAATACATTAACAAAATTAAGAAAGTGAAATATTTTAACAAAGTCAAGAGGTATAAAATATGTTAATCATCTAATTACATAAGAGTAGATTAGTCTTCTATGTTTACAAAATTTTGAAATGAAACTTTTTTTTTGTATAATTTTAAAAATGGATTTTTAATTTTAAGTCCGGTAAATTAGATGATTTAGTGATCGATATCTCACTTCTTCATGTTTTGATTTAAGTTCTCAGATTTAAAGGGCATATTCTTTTTTAGTCCTTCTCAGGGACTAAAAAAACAATTTAGGGATAAGTCCCTGGAATGGACTAAAAAAGAACATACCCTTTAAATCTAGGGACTTAAAATGAAATATGAAGAAGTGAGAGATCGATCACTAAATCATATAGTTTACGGGAACTTAAAATTAAAAATTTCTTTAAAAAAATGACTGATTTAAATATTTCAAAATTTTAAAAGACTTTTTATTTTGTCATTTTCCTTTGAAAAATGATCCTTCATTATATATATATATATGTATATAATTAATAAAAATAAGTGATAATGACATATAATTTGTGATTTACTTACATGGGAGGGTGGGTAGGAGACACCTATGGCACGGAAGGAGAGAGAAGTGGACACCTTGACCTGCCGACTGAGGTCGTTCCCGAGTGCGTTGTATATGTTCTTCATGGCCCCGAGCACGTACTGCGCGTACTGCGCGTTGTTGTTGTTGTCAGTGGGGACGACCTCATTCCCTACCGCGATGTACCGAAACTTGACGTCAGGAGAGTACGCGCGCACGTTGTTCTGGACCCAGTCGGAGGCGGCGGAGGGGGAGGAGGCAAGGTTCTGGAGTTTGTCCTTGGGGACGTCGAGGAGGACTTGGATGCCGGATCCGCGGAGGGCGTTGAGGGCGCCTCCGTCGGGGGAGTAGAGCCTCATGAGGCCGATGTTTTTGGACTTGTAGAGGCTCACCACCTGGCTTGGTTGGGGGAGGTTGTCCCCTTGCATGCCATAGCATACACCTACTGTTTGCGCATCTACATTGACAAGAAAGATTAGTGTCACTAATAAGATTTTAATTTGTTTAGAGAGAGAGAGAGAGAATGAGAGTACCTGTTTGTGTTGCCAGAAAAATTAAAGCAAGAAGAACAGCTAATGCAGCCATGGATGGGTTGTTGGAAGCTTGGGTTTGAGGGGGAGGGGAGGGATTGGAAACCATGCAGGAGCTGAGCCTCTTATTTTTAGTTGTTTTTGATATTCTGATGATAAGGACAGTCAGAATATCATATTCTGTAGCTCATATTTTGTGGTGTGCTACTTACCCAAATCCTTCCTTTCATATGCAATCCAATAGGGCTATACGCGCGTTTTACCTAATCTTGTGAATTTTACTCATTATTTGTTTCCACTGTGAAGAAAAGAAATGTTGGGGGTTTCATGTAGCTTCCTAGCATTGTCCTCTTGACATATGACATTTTCAACATTGATGTAGACTAATTGAGTGTTAATTAAGAAATCAAAAGTGACTATTTGTCTGAAGTCCACAGAGTCATCAATGAACAATGAAAAATTCCTTCCCAGTTACGAATAATCAAAGATAACAGTATGAACGAGTAGACATCGAATTTGTTGAATTTGTTTTTTTTTTGTAAGGTTTCAGAGAATTTTATTCCATAATCGTCAAATGATGCCAATTATTTAAATGATGACCTGTATCAAGTTTTTCTTTGCCTACGTACCCATTAGCTTGCAAATAATTCACAATCAAAAGAGAAAAGTAGAATTAAGACTCAGTTTACCCACAAAACTGTTAAATGTATATATATACTAGGGTTAAGGGTAGATTAGTCTTTTCCTTGTTTTCCTTTTTGTACTATAAGTATTGGCTACAAACCCTAATAATACAATTGATTCATTCGTTTCATATTCTAACATGGTATCAGAGCTTGAATCAAATTTTTTCTTTGATCGTCGACGTCCCGTCGCCCCGCGCCGCCGTTGCGCCACCGTGCCGCCGCTGCACCGCCTCGCGCCGCCGCCGCGCCGCCGTCGTGCCGCCGCTGCACCGCCGCGCGCCACCGCCGCGCCGCCGTCGTGCCGCCGCTGCACCGCCCCGCCGTCGTGCCGCCGCTGCACCGCCCCGCGCAGCCGCCGCGTCGCCCCGCGCCGCCGCGTGTCGCCGCTGCACCGCCCAGCACCGCCACTGCGTTTCTTAAAAAAAAAAAAAAAAAAAAAAAAAAAGGGGGCCGCCCCGCGCCGCCCCGAGCCGCCGCTGCGCCGCCCCCGTGCCGTCGCTGCGCTTCCTCGCGCCGCCGCTGCGCCGCCCCTCCCAGCCGCTGCGCCGCCCTCTCGCGCCGCCTCGGGCAGCCCAGCCGCGGCTGTGCCACCCTGCCGCACCGCCTCGCACTGCTGCACCACCCTGCCGCGCCGTCCAGCGCTGCCCGCGCCTCGTCCGCGCCCCGTCCGCGCCGTGCCCGCGCCCCGTCCGCGCCGTGCCCGCACACACGCGCCCCGTCCGCGTCTGCCTGCGCGTCGTCTCGAAATTGCGTGATCAGCGTGGATCTGCGCCGATCAGCCCGGATTTCCTGGGATCTGTCCCGGATTCGGTCCCGGACAGCATCCCGGATCTCCCGGGAATCTGTCCCGAGGTCCCGTGCCTCGCGCCCGCGCGCGTCCAGCTCCAGCTCCAGCGTCCGCGCGCGACCTGACCCGGTTTCAGCGCCCGACCCGACCCGGCTCTAGCGCCCGACCCGACCCGGCTCCAGCGCCCGACCCGACCCGGCTCCAGCGCCCGACCCGGTTCCGCGACCCGACCCGGATCCGCGGCCCGACCCGGATCCGCGACCCGTTTACCGCCTCGTCATCGATTTTCGGTATTTTCTTTATTCGGCCGCTACGGGCTCATTCGGACTCCAAATATAGTCATATTGGTACTCATTTTGATCAGCTTTTCGTGATCTACGCATCTGTGACTGTTTTGGATCTATCAGATACTGTTTATTTTGATCTATTGCTGTGCAAGTACTATGGATTGCAGATATTGTCACTCCTTTGGTCATGTGACCCTCGATTGCCGCAAGTTGGCTAGAAAACGTGCTCGAGATGCCGCTTTCTCTTTATCAATCCAGTCGTCTACTCAATCTTCTCTTTGTCAGGATCAGATATGTACATCAATTGCACCTCGCGTTGCTTCTGCTCAGTCACAGTTTACCACAGCTCACCTTATTGCACATTTAAAGGGGCTACAAGATCAATATCAACAACTTTATGTTATGTTACGATCATTGACTGGTATAGATCTTTCTGGTTCTGTTCAGTCTGCTTCTGCTCCCGTACCAGGTATACCGATTACCTCATGGGTTCTTGATTCTGGGGCTTCCCATCACATGACATCGGATGCATCGATTCTTTAATTGTACACCACTCCGTTCTCCTTCACTTATTCGCACTGCTGATGGTTCTCCTATGTCTGTCTCGAGCTCTGGCATTCTTTCTGATCATTCTCATCGATTTAATGTGCCAAATGTTTTGCATGTTCCTAAACTTTCCATGAGTTTGTTTTCTGTCAGTCAACTTGCTGACCTTGGTTATACGATCACATTTGATTCATCATCTTGTTCTGTTCAGGATCGACTTACTGGGAGACGGATTGGGACTGGGCGACGACAAGGTGGACTCTATTACATGGATCAGCTTCATGTTCCTCTGCCTTCCGCTGCTTCTGTGCAGTTAGATACAAATTCTTCCCCTTTCGATCTTTGGCATCGTCGTCTTGGTCATTTGTCTCAGCCTAGACTCCGATATCTTGTTAGCACCGGTGCATTAGGATCATTTTCTCGCACGGATCTTCAACCATGCGTGGGCTGTAAATTGGGTAAGACAGTGGCTCTTCCTTTCCTTCCAGTTCGCATATTTCCAATTCTCCCTTTGATTTAGTTCATTCTGATATTTGGGGTCCGTCTCCTATTTTTTCAAAAGGGGGAAATCGATATTATGTCATTTTTATCGACGACTATTCTCGTTTCACTTGGATTTACCTTCTCTCTAGTCGTTCAGATTTATTGCGTATTTATACTTCTTTTGCTACCATGGTTGAGACTCAATTTTCTCGTCGTATAAGGTGTTACGCTCTGATTGTGGTGGTGAATATTGTTCTAAGGCTTTTCGTGAATATTTGACATCCCAAGGCACCCTTCCTCAGTTTTCCACTCCTTATGCTCATCAACAAAATGGCGTTGCTGAGCGTAAACACCGTCACATCCTTGAGATGACTCGATCTTTACTTCTTTCTGCATCCGTTCCTGTTGAGTTTTGGGGTGAGGCAGTTCTCACAAGTGTGTATCTCATCAATCGCACTCCGTCATCTATTACTGGTGGTATCTCCCCATCTGAGCGGCTTCACAATCAGCCACCTGACTATTCTCGTCTTCGTGTTTTTGGTTGCACATGTTTTGTTCTTCTTCCTCCCACTGAACGTACCAAGCTTTCTCCTCGTTCTGCTATGTGTGTTTTTCTTGGATACAGTATTCAACACAAGGGTTACAAGTGTTATGATCCTATTGCACGACGTCTTCGCATTTCTTGTCATGTCACATTTTGGGAGCATCATCCTTATTATGCTCTTCGTTCACCTCCGGCTCCACTTCCTCCGTCTACTGTTGATGACCTTATTTTTCTGGATTTCTCCACTCCTGAGTCATCCCCATCGTCTATCCCACCGGCTTCTATTCCTTCATCTGTCCCATCTACGACCTTGCCATCCCCTATACCTCCTTCTTCGGATGATCCATGTGAGCCGAGTCCCCCTGTTGTTGCTCCTGCGCCTGATGTTGTTCAACCAGTAGTCGACCATGCCCCGGCAGTCGACCCCGCATCCGCAGTCGACCATACACCAGCAGTCGACCCCACTCCGGTAGTCGATCCCGCACCAGTTGCTCCTCGTCGCAATCCGCCTCGCGCTCGTCGACCTCCTCAACGACTTAGCTTGGTTGCCTCTGATTCTTTTTCTCGTAGTTTTCAGTGTTTTCTTTCAGCTGTTTCCACTCACTGGGAGCCCCAATCATATCGTGAGGCTGTCGGCATTCCAGAATGGGAAGGTGCTATGGCAGAGGAGCTTAGTGCATTACAACGCACTCATACGTGGAAAATTGTACCACTTCCTCCAGGGAAGACTCCTATCAGCTGTAAGTGGGTTTATAAGATCAAGACCAACTCTGATGGTTCGATTGAGCGTCACAAGGCTCGTTTGGTTGCCCGTGGTTTCACTCAGCAGCATGGTATTGATTATGATGAGACATTTGCTCCTGTAGCAAAGATGACAACTGTTCGTACTTTGATTTCTGTTGCTTCTGTTCGTCAATGGCCCATTTATCAGCTTGATGTCAAGAACGCTTTTCTTCATGGTGATTTATCCGAGGAGGTTTACATGACTCCTCCTCCGGGTCTTCCTCATTCATCTGGTCATGTATGCCATCTTCACCGCGCTCTCTATGGTCTCAAGCAGGCTCCTCGTGCTTGGTTCGCTCGATTCACTGATGCTATCTGTGCTGCTGGGTTTGTTCCGAGTTCCTCTGATCCAGCTTTATTTGTTCACACCTCTGGTCCTCATCGTACTATCCTGCTGCTTTATGTTGATGACATGATCATCACCGGCGATGATTCGTCTCATATACAGGTCAAGCAACATCTTCAGCGTCAATTTGAGATGAAAGATCTTGGCAAACTTCGCTATTTTCTAGGCTTGGAAGTTGCTTCTGCTCCGCGTGGTTATCTTCTCTCACAGCGCAAGTATACTGCTGACTTGATCGACCGTGCCTGTCTAACTGATGATCGCATTTCTCCCACTCCTATTGAGCTTCATGCTAAGCTCCGGCCTGACGATGGAGAACCACTCTCTGATGTTACTCGTTATAGACAGCTTGTTGGAAGCCTCGTCTATCTCACTGTCACTCGTCCTGACATTGCCTATGCTGTGCATATTGTCAGTCAGTTTGTCGCTGCCCCTCGTACTGTTCATTATGCTGCAGTTCTTCGGATCATACGCTATCTACGTGGCACTATATCTCGTACTCTGCTGTTACCGTCTTCTTCTACTCTTGAACTTCGCGCTTATACTGATGCTGATTGGGCAGGAGATGTCACAGATCGAAAATCCACAACTGGTATATGTGTCTTTCTTGGGGACTCTCTTATATCTTGGAAGGCCAAGAAACAAGACATTGTTTCTCGTTCGAGTGCTGAGGCCGAATATCGTGCTATGGCATCTGCTACTGCTGAGGTTGTTTGGCTTCGACGCCTCATTTCTGACATGGGCGTCATTCTATCTGCGTCTACTCCCCTATTTGTGACAACAAGAGCGCCATTCAGATTGCTAGCAATCCAGTATTTCATGAACGTACGAAGCACATCGAGATCGATTGTCACTTCGTCCGTCATCATTTTATTGCGGGCACTATATCACTCCCATATATTTTTTCTTCTCTTCAGTTATCAGACTTTTTCACAAAGTCTCATACACTTCAGCGGCATGATTTCTTGTTGAGCAAACTCTCGGTGTATGATCCACCATGAGTTTGAGGGGGGGTGTTAAATGTATATATATGCTAGGGTTAAGGGTAGATTAGTCTTTTCCTTGTTTCCCTTTTGTACTATAAGTATTGGCTACAAACCCTAATAATACAATTGATTCATTCTTTTCATATTCTAACACAAAACGAGGACCAGAAGCTCCGGTCCTTCCTCCTCCTCAACCCCGGTACCAGCCTGCGCATCGTCCCTCATAGGGCAGGTCTGTTAGAACAATTTATCATATATGTTCATTAAAACAAAAAAATGACGATAAGATGTGGACAATTATCCTGATTTTGAATTAGAAATAAAACTTCTTTTTAGAATAACATCTTTATCAACCTATATCTTAATGTGTCTGAGTGAAAATTTGGATGGAAAAAATAAAGAAAATTGAAGGAATAAAAAAGTGACAAGAAAGACCATTTTTTCATCGACCAATTTTTTTGTTATTTAAATATCTGTGATGAGAAATGATATGATTTAAAAACATTTTACTCGTATTTCCTATGAGTGAATGTTATATCATTTTCCCAAAAATACAAAAAAGAAGAAAGAAAATAAGAAAAGAATTATCTCCCTTTAATTAATCACAAACACCAATTTTCTAACTACTATTTTTTTCACTTGCATTCACAATTGTGCAAATACCCCATCATTAAATCCCTCGTAGTAAATGAAATGGGCAAAACCCTAAGCAAACTCCTTAATGATATCCCCACACAAAAATTCAAGAAGTGTTGGGTCTACAAAAATGATTGTAGATATAATTAAATAAAACATTTTTCTTTTGATAAATATCTATACACAATATTTATCAGGAGCTGGGTGGGAGTTTTAGGCTGCCTAACTCGCCTACTGTCGGCCAAGTCCATAGTGAAGAAAAATATGTGTATTTCATTGCATAACTGATGAAACTTGACTTCTAAAATTCCAATGTTCAAATTTTGATTTTTTTATATGCCAGGCTAGTTTTAACCCCAATTAACCTAGTATCATTAACGTATGAAAACTGAAAAGAAAACTTTGGACTGACCTCAATTTTTCTTTGGTTTTTCGAAGTCCCCATGACTGCCAAACATTGAAAAACTAACTCGGACTAGTATTCAAAAAGAAAAGAAAAAGTTCAGACCAGTAGTCATTGATGCTCGTGCACATAAATCATCCATTCAATATATTTTCCAATTTTATTTGTAACCATCAGTTATATATAGAATCATTTCGCTATCATTATATATATTTTATTATAAAAAACATATAAATATGTCTTCAATTCATTAAAGAATATTTATACACTAGTCAAGTATATATTTTATAACGAAAAAAAATTATAACATATGTGGACAGTGGACTCCATGTATAAACTACAAACATGGTTGAAAGTAACATTTTTTTTTATAAATTACTGCAAGTTGGTCTCTCAAGACTTTTAGGTGAGACGGACCTATATGAGAGACTTCCACTATTGCACAAATTTCTCTCTACATTTATGGTTTATTAGGACTTTTATTTGTTCATAATTGAATGAGTTCAAAATTTCAAATTAGAACAAAATATGTCTTCTATGATTGCACTTTTAGTCTATGTGATTGCAGTCTATTGATATAGTCTTATGTGATGTGCAAAAAAATGTTAATTTGATGAGAGCCGACCTGAATGTAGATGACATAGACCGTCGTTGCCTAGAACCCCTCCTCAATTCTTAATTCTGAATAGGATATTTTGAAAATTAAAATAAATTTTTTAAAAAAATTAATTAGAACATTTTTATTTTTTTTTATTTTTTAAATTTATAATAACTTCAAAATTTTGACTTTTGCCGGTGTTCTGTTTCTAAAGTCCATAGACAAGCGGAAGCCAAATGAAGAATGAATAGAGGATTATAGTTTCTTTTATTATGTTTTTTTATGCTCTATTCTCTATCGTTCGGATGCTTGTAACTTCAATTTTTTTTTTATATATAAAACTGAGATATCATTGATCTACTATTCATAAAAAAAAAAATCAAAATGTTGATATACTCAGTATGTTTTATAATGTATTTCGCTGCTATTCATATATTATGATAGTGTAGTATATGAAATTAAAAAATAATTATTTATAAAAAAAAATATTCATCATCTATAAATGTAAATTTTATTCTGAGGGTTATTTGAATTTAGTAGGTGTTTTCAGAGGGTTATATAGACTTCAATCAGTTTACAGGGGGTTATATGAATTTTTTCCTTTTAAAAAATGTTTATATGATTCATGAAGTATTGTATACATTCATAAAAATATATATATATATATATATATATGTTGAAATAAAACTAAACCAATAAAATACATAACTGAATATATAGTAATTTCATAGACTAATCGGACAAAAATAGAGCCTCATCCAATCATTGAATTTCCAACCACACAAATCATGTACGAATCCAAAGGTGAATGAAAGAAGCTAATTAAGAAAGGGATCGATCTTTTTATTCCAAAACAGTTTGCACTACATATATGAGAAACCAACACTAACACTCAAACATCTGATTGTGTTACACAACCAAACAGATCACAATTTTTTTTCTTCCCTTTATGGCCTGTCACATACGATCATTTATTGCATTACACACATATATAAATATATAACCTAAAAGCTCACTGGATACACGGGTTGCTGGTTCGGGTAGAACAACCCGAAGTGTTGCTCAGTCGGGTCACCCGTCTTTTGATCCTCATTAAACATGGCGAAAACATACGTCTCGAGCGGGCCGGGCTTCCTAGGCGTGCCGCCCCCGACGTGTTTGACAAGGTTCGCGTTGTACGTCCCTGCGTTGTCCACTGAGGCAGCGAAACCCCCGTCCGAGGGCCACCCGCTCTCCGACACGACGATGGGCACGTTTGCCCCGCCTGCCTGACTGAGCGCCGCGTAGACCGAGTCGACCATGGCGTCGAAGAGGTTCTGGTAATTGAGTGAGCCGTCTTGGACGACCGTGGACGGGGACGTGAAGGTGGCGTATTGAAGGGATATGGAGTTGGGGTTGCCTTTGTAGCTGAAGTAGGGGTAGACATTCACTAGCAAAGGTGCGTTTGTGGAAGCCAAGTATTGCACGATTGGTCCCATGTAGGTCATCGCGTCCCCACTGAAAGCACCCTGCGTGATAAGAAATACACCATTCATGCATGAACATGGACATTCAATTTAATATGAGTGTTGTTGCATGCTACGCACCTCGCGCCAAAGTTGATGCACGAGTCAGGGATGTAGATTTTTTTCATATTTTTTATATATTAAATGGATAATGCTACGTACGACTTATTTTTTAGTTCTAATTCTAGTCTATATATGTTTTGAATTTTTTAAAAATATATTTTAAATAATTGCATAAATTCATTTATAGAAAAAAATAAAAATTTGTCATCGAAGCATATATCTCATTCATATGAGTATATATCTGCTCTGTTAATTTTTTATCGCCGTTTATGAAACTAGAATCGGAGCTCTAAGAAAAAAATAAAAAAAATGTGTAATAGAACTCCCTACGGAATATGTTACTTGCAACCCCAGGTGTAGTTCTTACATCTTTGTTGTTTTAAAAGTATAATAAAACGTGTATTTCATAAAAATAATGTTTATGTTCTAATGAATTATACTTATCTACTTATAAAAAGAATAAAAACAAAATACTTTACGTACAAAATGCATACATTTTCACAACATATATACAGGACGGACGCGGAATTGGTCGTTTAGAAATGTGTTTTTTTTTTTTTAAATATAAAACCAGCTTCTATCTTTTTTCAGAATTCGATCTTTTATAATAAAATGTGAATACAAATAATTGGCTTATCAAAAACTTGAAAAAAAAAATTGAGGGGTTAAAATCAGGACTTCTAATCTCGTTCTTTAGAGGGTTGTTTAATTTTGAAGATATATATATATATATAAATTCACATTTTAAAAAAAATATTATATAATTTTATATTTTTTTGGATATGAATAAATTGCCTCTTACCTGAGAGGGCGGGTAGGAGACGCCAATGACACCCGTGGAGACCGACGTGGACACCTTGATCTGCCCCCCGAGATCGTTCCCGAGAGCGTTGTTTATGTTCTTCATGGCGTCGAGCACGTACTGCGCGTTGTCTCCGGGGATGACTTCGTTCCCAACCGCAATGTATCGGAACTTGACGTCGGGGGAGTACGCGCGCACGTTGGTCTGGACCCAGTCGGAGGCGGCGGAGGGGGAAGAGGCGAGGTTCTGGAGGTTCTCATTGGGGACGTCAAGGAGGACTTGGATGCCGGAGCCACGGAGGGCGTTGAGGGCGCCTCCGTCGGGAGAGTAGAGCCTCATGAGGCCGATGTTGTTGGACTTGTAAAGGCTCACCACGTCGCTTGGCTGAGGGAGGTTGTCCCCTAACATGCCGTAGCATACACCGACAGTTTGCGCATCTACATTAACAGAGATCTTTTTTTTTTAGTGAAACCGTAAGCGTGTATCCATTCTAATATAAATCAAAATAGATACTGTATCCCTTCCAATATAAATTAACAAAGAAATGTTAGTGTCACTAATAAGATTTTAATTGGTTGAGAGAGAGAGTACCTGTTTGCGTTGCCAGAAAAAATAATGCAAGAAGAAAAGCTAATGTTGCCATGGATGGGTTGTTGGTAGCCTGGGTTTGGGTGGTAGGGGAGGGATTGGAAGTGTTTGATGCATGGAAACCCATGCAGGAGCCTCTTATTTATAGTTGTTTTTGATATTCTGATGATAAGGACAGCCAGAATATCTTCTGTAGAGTTTACCATATTTTCAATATATTATGTGTAGGGTTGAAGACATATATTCATAGTTGGGATAGACGTACAAGTATTTAAAAATTTACAAAAATACATATACATTCCTATCGTCAACAGAATTTAATCATGATTCAATATACTTTAGTTAACTCTAACTCATAGTATGAAACAATTAAATTGTTTCGAATTTTCTTATTCCTGCAAACAATGTCGAGGTCGAAGATGAAGAAATATAAAAGCTTTATAAAGATAATTTTGTCTTGTGCGTAAATTAATTTGTATTCATAAATGTTTATAGGAACTATAATGTATACAGAAGTATATGTGATGGACTATTCTGATAGTATTCTATTAAATTTTGATTGAAAATTTCACTCAGGGATGATAATTGGGTTTTCATGAGTTTTTAGGGACTTGTATGTGTGCCCTAACTTTGACAGTGACATACATGGGAATACATATGTTTGTAAAGATATAAATGCCTTTAACCTTTATATCTATTACTTTTTAGTAAAGCAAAATAATCTAATTATTACTTATATTTTTATCATCCCACAGATTTAATAATCACTCATATTTATTCATTCAGAATTTAAGTTTTCTAATCTATTACTATATTTATTATAAGTTTATTAATGAAAATTAAAGTGATCAAGTTTTTTTTTTTTCATTTTTAATAACTTTCCATAAATTTAGCAATTACTCATCTATTTATTACTTTCTTATTAAAGTAAAAATTATGCATTTGATCATTTTTCAAATGATATTTATTAAATGTAACTTGAATTAAAATATAAAACATTTTTTTTGAAAGAAGGTAAATATTGATACCTCGTTTTCATTACGAAGAACATAGTACAAATCCAAAATAGGTGAGAGGAAATAGAGAAAATAAGCAAAAAAAAAAAAGACATCCCGGTTAGAAGTGGTATCTAAGTCGGGGGATGGTCGTCAGCGACCAAAACCATCCTCACTCCTTGATGAATAGTCTCTCGTCTCTCAAGAGAACCCCTCTCGCCTCTGTGATACATCGGCCCTAGTCAGACAAGCACGGTCATAACATCTCACACATGTTCTCCAAGTAAAAGCACATGCCACAGAAGATGGCTTCATTCCACTTCTGCCAGAAGATAGCCTAAGCCCCAGCATGGATAATAGTGTGAGATATCCGGGATGACTTGCTTCGGGCGTCAGGTCTATGAAACACACTAAAAAATCAAATAAGAAATTACATGTCCGATGAATTTTCATTGCATAAAATTCATTTACAATCAAATCATTATTAAACTTTTCAGCTATTTGCCTTTCATTATGTAAAATCAAACAAATTTGTAAGAAATTTATCCTCTATCATATTACGAAGTCTTGTTTTAACAAGTTTAATGGTTGAAACTGAAAGGGTCAAAACATGACGAATCTAATCAATTTATCAATAAGCTAAGTGGTCTTCAATTTTTCTGTTTCTAATAGTGCTCTAGTTTAGTTTATGGACAAATTTTACAATTTTTCATGAGAGAATATAAGTCATAAATATTACCGTTAACGTCTAATAATTCAATATTTGAATTTTCTCATTAAAAAATTATACCCGTCTTGAGACGGCCTTTGGGAATATATCTAACATTATCCATGATTTTAATGTGTTGTTTTTAACAAAAAAAAAAAACTGCAACTCCCTGCCCACCAAATCTAACCCAAATTCATTCAAACAAATACATATATTAATCAATCAAATCCCCAACCAACATATTAAAAAAAAATAAACAAATATTAAGATGAACTCAATTTTTCTAAATCTCCTGACCAATCAACAAAAAAAATAAATCAAATCTATAAAAAAAAAAAAATACAGATCAAGTACAAATTAAGAAAAAAATCAAGATTAATAAATCGTTCCATGACTTCCGCTGCCGCGTTAGGAGAAGTGGGAGAGACGGCATACAGCTTCTTGGCATTGTCCTTGACATTTGACATTTTCAAACATTGAAGTGTTGAATAAGAAATCAAAGAGACCAATTGTTTGTAAGTCCTCTGAGTCATCAATGAAGATAGAGAGATCACCCTCCATTAACAATGAAGACAATTTCCTCCCAAGTTACGTATACTCATAGATGACTGCATGAACGAGTGGACATAGAATTTGTGAATTGTAGTCTTTCAAATTTTGTAATTTTTTTAATGAGGTTTCCTGATAATTTTATTCAATAATCAAATGATGCCAAACAATTCTTTTTTGTCATTTAATAAGGGACCATTGTCAATTATTCAAATGAAGATCCTGTATTAAGTTTTTCTTTTACGTACCCATGCAATAATTCACAATCAAAGAGAAAACAAGAACTATGTGTTTGATTATCTTGACTCATCTTTGGTTTTTTATTACAAAGTCCCCAGACATGCCAAACATAAAAACTAACTCAGACCGGTAGTTAAATAAAAAACAAAACTCAGACCAGTAGTTAATGATGCACTGATGCTCCTGCCCATATATCCCCCGGATATGGGTGGTGATATTATATTCAATCTATTTTGTAGTTTTATTTTTAGCTATTACATCATTAATTAATATGACAGCATGTGTTTTGTTATTAAAAACATTAAATATATATATTCAGTTCATTAGATTGTGTATAGTAGCCAAGTATATTTAAAAAGAAAAAAAAATTTAAAACATATATAGACTGCATATTTAACTGCAAACATGATTGAACGTAACATTATTTTTCATGAATTATTGCAAATTGGGCTCTCAAGACTGTTAGATGAGAACCTATCACCTATATTAGAGACTTTAATTATTGCACAAATTTATTGGTTTAGTAGGACTTTTATTTGTTCACAATTGAATGAGTTTATATGGGAACAAAAACATGCCTTCTTCATATAGTCTTTTGTGATACGCAAAAAGATATTAATTTGATTTGTAGACTGACATAAGGGTCAGCCCTGAGCATAGATGACATAGACATCCGCTTAGAACCCCTCCTCAATCAAGGTTCCTAATTCCGAATAGGGTATTTTTTTAAGGGTTTTTTTTATTTTTAAGTCCTCATAAACTATATGATTTAGTGATCAATCCCTCACTTCTTCCCACATTTAAATGATATGTTTCTTTTAGTCTCTCCCAGATACTAAAAAGAAAACCAAATAATATAGGGATAGTCTCTCCTAGGGACTAGTAAGAAACATACACTTTAAATTTAGGAACTTAAACTGAAATATGAAGAAGTGAGGGATCGATCACTAAATCATATAATTTACAGAGACTTAAAAATAAAAAACCCTTTTTTAAATTAAAATAAAAAAGGGATTTTTAGTTTTAAGTCCCACAAACCATCATATTTAGTGATCGATCCCTCCTTTCTTCGTATTTAGGTTTTAGTCCCCCGATTTAAAGGATAATTCATGGATAGGTCCCTCACAGGGACTAAAGAGTAAATTAAATAATTTATGGATAGGTCCCTATCAGGGACTAAAAAGGAACTATCATTTAAATCTGGGGACTAAAAACTAAATATGAAGAAGGGAGGGATCGATCACTAAATATGATGGTTTGTGGAGACTTAAAACTAAAATCCCTAAAAAAATTTCATATTAAATTGAATTATATTTTTATTTTAAAATTTTATAATAACTTCAAAACCTCAACTTTTGCTGATGTTCTGTTTTTTTAAGTCCATAGACATGCCAAATAAGGAGTGAAGTGAGATTTCATCTCAGATCCATTATACCCACATCAAATCATCGTGATGAAATCATAGGTGGAAAAATAATCTACAGTATGTATGTGTTACAAAAATAATAAAGATTACCTGAATCGGACCGTTTTTTAAAAATATAATAAAAACTCAAACTGATGACATGAAGATGACTGGTAGCGCACAAAATCGGTATTTCGAATTTCATTTTAAGTATTCATTTTGTGCACTTGTAAATATGTTTTTCAATTAATTATTTGGGCCCAAATCTAAATTGACAATTACATAATTCCTAATACTAAAAAAATGCCAATTGATTTCCAAGCAAATAAAATTCCAGTGTAAAAAAAAAACAAAAAAGTCTTGCATGCGGATAAATTTATTTTATGAACAAATTGTATTTACCAAGGAAATCATGTCCTCTGGATATAATATTTAAAAAAATAAAAAATAAACTCAAAATCGCCATAATAGTAGTTTATAACTTGTATTAAATATGGGCAGAAAATATAGGACAGTAAGTTCTTGGGCTTTCCATATGGTTTATCCAAGCAGTCCATGGCAACCGAAGGGGGAAAAAGAGCTCTGTTACATACTTACTTACATTAAGTCATTTTTACAACTCCAAATACAATTTATATAACTCTTAGTCACTGTATAAATATATATGCTTCGTGAGAAATTTTTTCATTTCTATAAATGATATCCTTCAATTTATTGAAGTATATATTTCACTTTTTATAAAAGTACATACCTCGTTAAATAAGGTGTATGATTTAAAATAAAAATAAAAAAATGAAAACATGCGTATATGGACTGTATTTTAGACTGTATAATTGACTCAGTGATAATATTTTTTTGAAAAACAGGACGAAGGGAAGGCCCAACCAAATTATGTCATTCATGACTCCATGTTTTCTCAGTTAATGTTTTTCAGTCTAATAAACATGAGAACTATATTTATGCATCAACCAATCTTCATGTATTACTAATAAGTGTAACAAATAATAATACATGACCCACTCCAAATAATAATAATAATAATAATAATATATGACCAGTAGTAATATAAACATGAGAACCTGGTCGGGTCGCGAAACCGGGTCGGGCAGCTGGATCCGGGTCAGGCAACGGGTTCTGGATCCGGGTTGCGCGCACGAGCGGGTGTTGGGCAGCTGGGCCAGGCACGAATGGGTGCTGGACCGGGCACGGGCGTGAGCGGTGCTGGGACGGGCGTGAGCGGGCGCTGAACGGGACGCGTCCTCGAACAGACTGGCACCAGATTTTGCGGACGTGGCGAATCCCGGAATATCCGGGCACGGGCATGCCCGGGTGGGACGCGGACGGTGCGCAGCAGGGCGGCGCTGAACGGGGCACGCGTGACTGGGCGCTGCAGGGTGGCGCTGGGCTATGCGACAGGGCGGCAGAGCGGTGCTGGGCGACGCGGCAGGGCGGCATAGTGGCGGCACGACTACACGGCGGTGCAGCGGGGCAATGGGATAGCGACAGTGGCGGCGAATCTATGCGAGGGCAGCAGCGAGGCTACGCGGGGGGTGGCAGTACCACGCGGGGGCAGCGGATCTGTGCTACGAACGGCGATGAACGGGGTCACAAACGGCGGAGCGTCGACGATCTCGCGAATGGAGAATAATGCCAACAGAAAATCAAATATATATATATATATATATATATATATATATATATATATATATATATATATATATATATATCGTGTCTAATGTGAATGGGCACCCCATGGATTTTTTTATACCTAAACCTCAGGTAGGAGGTGCTAGCCAACTAGCCAAACACATTCAATCTTAATAAACACATGTGCAATGTAGTTTTATATTTTCTAAAATGTGGTTTTGTAGAGTCTCACATTTAGATGAAAAAATTTTCAGATGTATACGGTTTTTTGAGAAAAAAAAATCCTGAATCATGTTTCTTAAGGTAAAGTTTGAAAAACACATTTTGTGGATAATGCTTTTACGAAATTAATTTATTCCAACTGTGATATCAACGTCCCCAAATAGTTGCAGTTATTAAATTTAAAAAAAAAAGCAAAAAGATTATTTAGTTATAAACATAATCTTTTGTTATTATTCTTTCAAACCTTGTATTTGAAAATGTGAATTGTTGGGAAACGTATTCACGGAAACATTCAATAAAATATGAGATTGAATATAAGAATAGAACATCATCACATGAAGAACACAAAAATATGTGGTTCGGCCTAAGTCTATATTCACGGGGTGAAAATAGAGAATCTACTATAATAATTGAGATCCAAAAAAGTCTTACAAACTCTCTTATGGAGTTATCCACTTTTGAACCCTCTAAACCTCTCTCCTATGGATCTCTACATTTTATGCCATGCCAGCCTAGTATTACTCTAAAACCCTGAGGATATTTATATGAATAAATAACTCCCTCTCTAAGTAATCTCCTAACAAACAAATATGTAACAAACAAATCTGTTTATCTGATTTTAAGATATTCACTTTACATCTTAATTAAGATCAAATCTTAACTAATTAGCAATTATGTGTCCACTCTAATATAGTTTCATCATGGCTATCCGATATTGATACACCCTAACATACATACACATCAGTCAGAAATCACAATCTACCATCCAAGCATTCTTACTACGTTTCAATTAATGCAACACAATCCTCTCCAGCTCCATTCATCACAAGTCACTAGACATTCTAATGAAACAACAAAATTAGATAATCAAAACAAACACATCTCCCACACTTTCTAGATTCAAAATTTCCACATACATGTCACCTAGGCTAGGATCATCACCTGTTCAATCATGAACAAAAACCAACACCCAATTCTCTGTGATTTCACAGGACTTGTTTAATCTTTCAAAAATTAAATGAACTCATTTTTAGAAAATATGAAAAAAATTCAATAAATACAATGAACCAAAACTGATGTGAAAAATTAATCAAAAGATAATTAATTAACTCTTCCCAAAGAGGATAGGTTGATGTTTTTCTTAAATCACTTGTCAAAATCAATTTGAGTCATCAAATTAGTTAAATATATATTGGTTTCTAGTTTTGCCTACATAAAAATTGTTGATGAATCTAATGATCATGTAGTGTATATGAATTTTTATATATTGGACTCTTAGTTATGGTGTAGAATATTTTTTCAAAATCTTATGACTAGGAGGCTCCTATGGAACAGGTTATTTGGAAGTGGATTTTGAAAATTTAGTGGTTCATTATAACTCAGATGGATGTAAAAAGTAACTTTTCAATGAAAATTTTCTTGGATAGTAATAATAATCATCAATTGTCATTATATTATTATCGAGAAAAATTTCTTCTTGCGCAGTTAATATAAACTTTATCCTAAAAAAAAGTATGTCCATAATTCAGAAGTTTTTCAACAAAAACTATTTTAGCTACCGAACTTTAATCGAACAGTGACACTTTATCATGTGTCACTTTGCATTATCACTAATGTGTACATATGAAACACAACCGAAAACTTTCAAATGAGAAAGGTTTACCTCTTTGCCGCTCCATACCTCCTCTGGTATCTTGTGGTCCAAAGGTACTGATGGTCCTCGGTTGATCAAGTAAGATGCTGTGTTGACTGCTTCTGCCCAGAACTGCTTTGGTAGACCTGACTGTATACGCATGCTTCTAGCTCTCTCAGTCAATGTTCGATTCATCCGCTCTGCTATACCATTTTGTTGTGGAGTCCCTTGCACAGTTCTCTCTAATCTGATTCCACTATCATAACAGAATTTCTTGAAATTGGTGTCTTCATACTCACCACCATTGTCGGACCTCAGCCTCTTGATTCTCAAGCCTGTTTCATTTTCCACCATTGCCTTCCACTTCTTGAACACTTCAAACACCTCTGATTTCTGTCTCAAGAAGTAAACCCATACCTTCTTGGAATGGTCATCAATGAAAGTCACAAAATATGACTTTCCGCTAATGGATGAGACCGTAGCCGGTCCCCAGACATCTGTGTGAATCAACTCAAGCTTATTCTGCTTCGGAGTTCTGCCACACGTCTTGAAACTGATCCTCTTCTGCTTTCCAAAGATACAACTCTCGCACAAGTCGATATCAACTGACTGCAATCCTGGCAATCTCCCCATCGAGTGCATGACTTTAAGTCCCTTTTGACTCATGTGACCAAGTCTCTGATGCCATATATTAGGATCATCCTTGCTGTTAGCAACTGCAATAGAACCACAAGCATCAGTTGTCACATAAAGAGTACCAGTCATTTTACCTCGTGCAACGATCAATGAGCCTCTTGAAACCTTCCAGCTGTCACTACTGAAGGTTGTCATATAGCCTTCCTTTGCTAGCTGCCCAACTGAAATCAGGTTCTTTCTTAGGTCAGGAATGTGTCTGACATCATTCAATTCCCATACAGAGCCATTCAGCTTGATCTGCACTTTACCCTTGCCGACCACATCGCATGGTTGATCATCACCAAGGTACACCTTCCCAAAGCTACCTGGGACGTAATTTCTGAGAAGATCTTTGTTAGAGGTCGCGTGAAACGATGCACCAGAATCCATCACCCAAGAATCGGACTTGTTCTCCATGGAACAAATCAATGCATCATCTGATTCTTCTGAAAGAACATTGGATTCATTCTTGTTGTGTGTTTCTTTCTTCTCTGACCTGCACTGATTTCTGTAATGTCCAGTTTTACCACAATTCCAGCACTCAATAATCTTCTTCGCATTCTGATTTTGATTATTGTTGGAATTTCTTGGGTTTCTCGATTTGGATATGTCGTTCCTCGATTTGGATCTGCCACGCCCATTACCCTTGTTTGAACTTCTGCCTCTGCTATCAACATTCAACGCTGATCTGAAAGTGGAACAACATCTGCTTGTCGCCTGATCTCCTCTATCATAATCAGATTCACATCATCGAACTTCAATTTTTTCTTTCCTGTAGAGGAACTGATCGCGGTAACAGTGCTGTTCCAGCTCTCGGGTAACTGTCCGAGGATCAATAAAGCACGGATCTCATCATCGAAAACGAGATTGACTGAATTTAATTGATCCGTAACTTCATTAAATTCGTTGAGATGATCCTTGAAATTGCAATCTTCGGTCATCTTCATATTGAATAACTTCTTAATGAGACGCACCTTATTTGTCGCAGAAGGCTGTTCATACATCTTGGACAGTTTGGCCATGAGAGCAGTCGTGGATGTCTCTTTCTTGACATTAAAGGCTATATGCCTCGACAGCGTCTTCCTGACTGCGCCGAGAGCCTTCCGATCTAACAGATCCCACGCCGCTTGCTCCATCTCTTCTGGTTTCTCTTTCAACGGTTGATAGAGATCTTTCTCGTACAGATGATCCTCCACCTGCATCTTCCAGTAGCCAAAGTTTGTGCCATCAAATTTCTCAATTTTGGATAATTCCTTATCTGAATCCATTGCTCCCACTCGAATAGACACCTTCTGTGTTCTAGATTTTCAGATCCCGCGAATAGGCACCTCCTGTGCCCTAGATCTACAGATCCCGCGAATAGGCACCTCCTGTGCCCTAGATCTACAGATCCAGTGAATAAGCACCTCCTGTGCCCTAGATCTACAGATCCCGCTGATAGGCACCTCATGTGTCCTAGATCTACAGATCTCGCGAATAGGCACCTCTTGTGTCCTAGATCTAGTAAAACCGTGGCTCTGATACCAATTGTTACGATTTCGGATCTTGGGATGCAATCAATCAAAAGAAATAAACAAATAAATCAAAGCAAAGACACAAAATTTTACGTGGTTCGGCAAATCTTGCCTACATCCACGGAGCACACCAGAGATCAATCCACTATCAATGAGAAGTTTTTACAATGGTCACACCGAAGATAAAAACCCTAGAGCCTAATGAAAAATATGAGATGTCCTTTTATACTGACATCTCATTAAGGGCAAAAAAGTCAATACACGAAAGACACCCCAAAATTTTTTTTCTCGGGGTACTGCTCCCAGACCCCGCGAGCTCGACCCCCGTTCGACCCTGCGTAGCGCCAACAATCCTCTGCGCACATCATCAAACTCCACAATATATAACAATCTCCCACTTGGAGACTGAACTAAGAGTAAATAACTTCTATCAAATGATTGATCTATAATCTGGTGTGCTCATCCCTGTCCTCAAGCTAGAAGACCAACTGAAGCTGCGCACAGCTCCAGTTTCTCTGTAGTCACTGTCTTAGTCAACATGTCAGCTGGATTCTTGCTTCCCTGGATCTTCTCAAGCATTATACTCCCATCATCCAAAAGCGTCCTGATGAAATGATAACGAAGTCCTATGTGCTTAGTCCTCGAATGAAATGCTGAATTTTTCGCCAAGTGTATAGCGCTCTGACTATCACTATGCAAAACATTCTTTGTCTGTCTGAATCCCAACTCTGTCAACAAGCCTTGTAACCATATCATCTTTTTACTAGCCTCTGTCACAACTATATACTTTGCCTCTGTAGTGGATAAAGCAACAATCTTCTGTATTTGTGAAATCCAACTAACAGCAGTAGTACCTACTGTAAAGACATAACCAGTAGTGCTCCTCCTATGATCAACCTCGCCAGCAAAGTCTGCATCTACAAAACCCTGTAGCCTCAACTCGCCCCTGCTGAAATATAAGCATCTATCAGTCGTACCTTGCAAGTATCTAAGTATCCACTTTACTGCTTCCCAGTGTTGCTTGCCTGGATCTGACATGAATCTGCTCACAGCTCCCACTGCATAGGCTATATCTGGTCTCGTGCTAACCATGGCATACATCAAACTTTCAATCGCTGAGGCATATGGAACATTAGCCATGAAGTTTCTCTCCTCCTCCGTTTTGGGACTTTGATCTTTGGACAGTTTGAAATGACTAGCCAAGGGTGTGCTAACTGCCTTAGCATCAGACATGCTAAACCTCTGCAAAACACGATTAATGTATTCAGCCTGAGACAACTGCAAAGTACCTCTGCTTGTCCCTCGTAATCCTTATCCAAAGGATCTTCTTTGCTGGACCCAAATCTTTCATATCAAACTCAGTTGATAATTGCTTCTTCAAGTTCCTGATTTCATCCATATCTGAACCAGCCACTAACATGTCATCAACATAAAGTAGCAAAATAATATAACTAGAATCAAACCTCTTGAAGTAGCAGCAATGATCAGCGTTGCACTTGTGGTAGCCAGTTCGTTGCATGAAGCTATCGAATTTCTTGTACCACTGTCTTGGAGCCTGTTTTAAGCCATACAAGCTCCTTTTCAACTTGCAAACGAGTTTCTCCTTGCCCTTCAGTATGAAACCCTCTGGTTGCTGCATGTATATCTCCTCCTCTAAGTCACCATGCAAAAAAGCAGTTTTGACATCTAACTGCTCAAGATGCAGACCCTCGGATGCAACAATGCTCAAAACTGACCGAATGGTAGTCAGTTTCATAACTGGTGAGAAAATGTTGGTGTAGTCAATTCCCTCTTTCTGCTGAAAGCCTTTGACCACTAATCTCGTCTTGTATCTCTTAGAGCCATCCTGCCTTGTAGCTCGACCCCCGTCTGACCCTGCGTAGCGCCAACAATCCTCTGCGCACATCATCAGGCTCCACAATATATAACAATCTCCCATAATCCCAACAGTTCAATAGACCCATCACCTTACGTTTAACCTTGAACACCCAATGACAGCCGACAATATTCATGGATGGATGTGCAGGAACAAGAGACCATGTATGGACAATATTCATGGATGGATGTGCAGGAACAAGAGACCATGTATGATTGCGAAGTAGTGCATTATAATCCTCCTCCATCGCATGACGCCAATGGGTGTATTTAGCAGCTTGACCATATAAGAGCGAGGCTCAAATAAAAGAGGGTCTGCTATGTGTGTAGAAAGTGCTTGGGGAAGATGATATTTTTCAGCTACAAGACCCGTTGAAGAACTCCCATAAATAAGATCATTTATGCTCTTAAACTTCTTTGGCGGTGGAGAGGAAGAAGTAGGTGTGGTGGGGGACCCAGTTGGAACAATTGTGGTGGGGCTACTGGGTCCATGTGAAGGCACCTGTAGAGAGTCATCCAATAAATTATTAGGGGTGTTCACATAGTCAACCTGAGTGGATCTGGAAGCTGGAGGAGACTGTTGTGTTGGATGTGAAGTGTCACCACTTGTAGAGATAAAGTCTTGGTGACTTGACACATCACCACATGCATTGGAATTAAGAGAAGCTAAAGTACTTGGGTCAACCACTAATGGACGAAGCATGGAGGAGCCAATATTGACATTTGAAGCTGATGATGTCTTCTCTTCATATGGAAATGTCTTCTCATCAAAAGAGACATTACGGGGAATATAAACTCTGCCAGAAATTGGATCCAAACATCTATATCCTTTATGAGCTCCATCATATCCAATGAACACACATTTAGTGGATTTTGGCAATAATTTGTGTCTGTTGTAAGGAACCAAATGTGGAAAACATGTGCAACAAAATACCTTTAGAGAATTATAGTCAGGGTGACGCTACAAAAGTTTTTCATATGGAGAGAGATGACCGATGACAGCAGTAGGTAGGCGGTTGATTAGGAACACCGCAGTAGAAAAGGCCTCCAACCAAAACCGTGTTGGTAAGTGAGATTGAGCAAGAAGACAAAGTCCCATTTCAACTATATGACGGTGTTTTCGTTCGACAACACCATTCTGTTGAGGAGTGTGTGGGCAAGATACACGTTGGGAGATGCCATGAGTACGCAAGAAATTTTTAAATTGATTTCCAGTGAATTCTCCTTCCCCATCAGTCTGAAAAATTTTAATAGTAGTAGATAAAAAGTTCTCAATGCGCTTTCGAAAATCAATAAAACTTGTCAAAACATCACATTTTCTCACAAGAGGAAAAATCCATGTGTAGCGAGTACAATCATCAACAATGGACAAATAAAACCGAGAACCAGAATGTGAAGAAACAGTTGCAGGACCCCACAAATCACAATGTAATAGATCAAGAGGATGTGAAGCAGTAAATGTTCTATCATTAAACTGAAGCCGACATGATTTCCCAAGAGGGCAAACATGACAGGCTTTATTGACATCAATAGATCCATACATAGGCAAATGACATTTATTCAACAACGTACGAAATATAGCAGTAGATGGGTGACCCAAACGAGCATGCCAG
Source organism: Acorus gramineus (assembly GCA_030737835.1). NCBI lineage: Eukaryota > Viridiplantae > Streptophyta > Magnoliopsida > Acorales > Acoraceae > Acorus > Acorus gramineus. The sequence goes on along the minus strand of CM060848.1, from coordinate 26,462,429 downwards.
ACATCTTGACTTGTCTTCTTGCCATAGAATGTACTATAATTTTGGAAAGGTTGCCTCTGTGGTTGATGTCGGGGTAGATATTCATTAGCAAAGGTGCGTTTGTGGAAGCCAAGTATCGCACGATTGGTCCCATTATCGCGGCCCCGCTGAATACACCCTGCATTGCATGTATGAAGACAGCCATTCATATATACATGCATGAACATGGATATTCATATTTAACATATGGCATTTTTATATATATATATAAATTTATGCTCCTGTATCTTTTCTAGAATTTGATCTTTTATTAAACCTCCGTTTGGATGTGGAATAGAGGATCGGATAACATGGAATAAAATGGAATAGAAGAATTCGTGATATGACATATAATTTCAGATATTACTTACCTGGGAGGGTGGTTTGGTGACACCTATGGCAGCGTAGGAGTCTATGGCAGCGAAGGAGACCGAAGTGGACACCTTGGCCTTCCCACTGAGGTCGTTCCCGAGCGCGTTGTATATGTTCTTCATGGCCCTGAGTGTAGAAGTAGAGGATTGAACAAACTAAGCATTACATTGTATATTCAATCCAATATATATGAGTTACATATGGGATGATCTGTTCCAGATCTCATGCAAGAAAATCTCAACTAACTAACTAACATGATATACATTGACTACATGATGGACTGACTTAGTCTTATCCTTATCTTCCTTCACTCCCCCTCAAGCTAAGCGGAACCACGTGGAGATTTAGCTTGTCACCAAGAATTTTGAAACGATCAGAACATAGTCCTTTAGTGAAAAATTTTGCTAATTGGTGATTGGAAGGTACGAACTGGATGTGCATGGCACCACGTGCGGCTAGTTCTCGTACAAAATGATAATCAATTTCAATATGACGGGTACGGGCATGAAAAATTGGATTGGCTGTCATATACGTAGCAGAGATATTGTCACACAGTAGAAGAGGAGGCTTGAGAAGATTAATGTCCAATTCACGAAACAAATAGAGAAACCACATAATTTCAGCCGTTGTAGTAGCAAGTGCGCGGTACTCCGCTTCTACACTAGACCTTGAAACGATAGGTTGTTTCTTAGATGACCAAGAGAGTAAGTTTGGTCCAAGAAAAATGCAAGACCCTGAAGTGGATCGTCGGTCGTCGGGGTTACCAGCCCAATCAGAGTCTGAATAGGCGCAGAGTTCAAAATTTGTAGAACGACAAAAAATAATACCTTTTTGAACAGTCCCCTTAATGAAACGAAAGATCCGCTTAACAGCTTGAAGATGTGATGTTCTTGGGGTTTGCATGAATTGACAAACTTGATTGATGGCAAATGATATATCTGGACGTGTCAATGTAAAATACTGAAGGCAGCCAACCATACTTCTATATGTAGTTGCATAAGGAAGTGGGTCGCCATCAAGGGAAGAGAGTCGAGGGCCTGACAAAATGGGTGTAGGGCATGGTTTACATGACACCATGTTGAATTTGTGAAGAATATCAGTGGCATGACGGGCTTGTGAAACGTACAAGGCATCTTTTGTGCGACAAACTTCCATTCCAAGAAAGAAATTAAGATCATCAAGGTTTCGAGTGTCAAAGGTTGAGCAAAGTGTATCAATGAACTTATGAATAGAATCAAGGCGATCACCCGTAACAATTAAATCATCAACATATACCAATAATAGGAGAATATGATTATGATTCCGGCGGATGAAGAGTGATGTATCAGATTGACTATTCTTAAAACCATTTTGTAATAAGAAGGATTGTAAACGATGGAACCAAGCTTGGGACACCTGTTTCAGGCCATAGAGGGCTTTGTGAAGCTTACAAACATAGTCGGGTTTAAGAGAATCAGAAAAGCCTGGTGGTTGTTTCATGAAGACTTCCTCTTGTAGAAACCCATTGAGGAAAGCATTCTGTACATCGAGTTGCTTCAATGACCAATGTCGAAAGATTGCAAGTGAAAGAACCGTGCGAATTGTAGATGGCTTGACAACAGGGCTGAAAGTTTCATCATAATCCAGTCCCTCTTGCTGGTTAAACCCTTGAGCGACAAGACGTGCGTTATGCTATTCAATAGACCCATCACCTTACGTTTAACCTTGAACACCCAATGACAGCCGACAATATTCATGGATGGATGTGCAGGAACAAGAGACCATGTATGGACAATATTCATGGATGGATGTGCATGAATAAGAGACCATGTATGATTGCGAAGTAGTGCGTTATATTCCTCCCCCATCGCATGACGCCAATGGGTGTATTTAGTAGCTCGACCATAAGAGCGAGGCTCAAATAAAAGAGGGTCCGCTATGTGAGCAGAAAGTGCTTGGGGAAGAGGATATTTTTCAGCTAAAAGACCCGTTGAAGAACTCCCATAAATAAGATCATTTATGCTCTTAAACTTCTTTGGCGGTGGAGAGGAAGAAGTAGGTGTGGTGGGGGACCCAATTGGAAGAATTGTGGTGGGGCTACTGGGTCCATGTGAAGGCACCTGTAGAGAGTCATCCAATAAATTATTAGGGGCGTTCACATAGTCAACTTGAGTGGATCTGGAAACTGGAGGAGACTGTTGTGTTTGATGTGAAGTGTCACCACTTGTAGAGATAAAGTCTTGGTGACTGGACACATCACCACATGCATTGGAATTAAGAGAAGCTAAAGTACTTGGGTCAACCACCAATGGACGAAGCATGGAGGAGCCAATATCGACATTTGAAGCTGATGATGCCTTCTCTTCATATGGAAATGTCTTCTCATCAAAAGAGACATAACGAGAAATATAAACTCTGCCAGAAATTGGATCCCAACATCTATATCCTTTATGAGCTCCATCATATCCAATGAACACACATTTAGTGGATTTTGGCAATAATTTGTGTTTGTTGTAAGGAACCAGATGTGAAAAACATGTGCAACCAAATACCTTTAGGGAATTATAGCCAGGGCGACGCTTCAAAAGTTTTTCATATGGAGAGAGATGACCAAGGACAGCAGTAGGTAGGCGGTTGATTAGGAACACCGCAGTAGAAAAAGCCTCCAACCAAAACCGTGCTGGTTAAGTGAGATTGAGCAAGAAGACAAAGTCCCATTTCAACTATATAATGGTGTTTTCGTTCGACAACACCATTCTGTTGAGGCATGTGTGGGCAATATACATGTTGGGAGATGCCATGAGTACGCAAGAAATTTTTAAATTGGTTTCCAGTGAATTCTCCTCCCCCATCAGTCTGAATAATTTTAATAGTAGTGGATAACAAATTCTCAATGCGCCTCTGAAAATCAATAAAAATTGTCAAAACATCACATTTTCTCACAAGAGGAAAAATCCATGTGTAGCGAGTACAATCATCAACAATGGACAAATAAAACCGAGAATCAGAATGTGAAGAAATAGTTGCAGGACCCCACAAATCACAATGTAATAGATCAAGAGGATGTGAAGCAGTAAATGTTCTATCATTAAACTAAAGCCGACATTATTTCCCAAGAGGGCAAACATGACAGGCTTTATTGACATCAATAGATCCATACATAGGCAAATGACATTTATTCAACAACATACGAAATGTAGCAGTAGATGGGTGACCCAAACGAGCATGCCAGACATCTTGACTAGTCTTCTCGCCGTAGAATGTACTACGATTTTGGAGTCCCGAGATCAATTTATTTGTAGGGAGATGATAGAGACCACCCGTACTAGTACCATGCAGAAGAACTTGTCCCGTCTTGATGTCCTTGACACGATAATCATTAGAATGCATCTCAACTGAACAATTATTATCACGAGAAAATCGTCGAACAAATAGCAAATTTTTCTTAATCTCAAGGACACATAAAACTTCATTAAGAAAAAGAGAACGTGTAGGGGTGGGTAATACGGCAATTTCAAAGGGCACCATGGATGGGTCGAAATTGTCCTTCCATTTCTATAGGCTGAGAAGGTGGTCTTGGATGACCCATGCACCACCAGTCAGCACTGCTATAAGGTCCTCTTCATTAGCGAATTTGAATACGCAAAATCCATTTTCTAAATCATCCACGAAATATGGGGATTTGGCTGGCCAAAGGCTCGCTAGTCCACGGCGAAGGTAATGGACAAGAAAGCGAGGTCCCAAGAACCTACCATACAAGGTATGCTGCCATCTACAGCAGTTTGCCTGAAGATGTTGTTGATTTGGCATATAGACGCAATCCTGTGAACATCTGATTGTTTGGAGGAGACCTCCTGCGGAACGTCAAATGGAATTTCAGGGCCTCCTGCTCTGGTGAGTCGTGACTACTTCAATCCAGCTCGAGTGTCCATCTGGCGGAGGTGGAGATGGCATTGCATTCGGAAGAGATACATCATCATTTCCACCCGTTCAATGGTCTTTCCTTTGTCCGCTGAAGGTGCCTGAATCCCGGGTTTGAAGGGATTCGATCGACCCGCAGCCAGCGATGGAAAAGAGGGGTGATTTGCGAGTTAAAGTGGGCCTGGTTTTTTGCAGACATTTCGAGAGCTCTCCAAATTTCAGCACACATGTTAATTGCCTTTTTTTAACACCATGATCAGGTGCCCTTAATATTTAGTTTTATAAACAACATGCGGTAACATCACTCAATACCAATGTCCCAGCTTGTCAAGGATGCGGTACGGATCGGACATATTCATATCCAAATTTGTAGCTGAAAAATATATGTATTCGATGTTCGACGAATATTTAAATTAAATAAGTATCTGTATTCAATCCGCATACCCCTGGTGGGAAGTATTCCCTGTATTGCTGGACTATGGGCCTTATGCCCTGTTGTATTGTTTTTGCCCCTTGTGGGGCCATTCTAGCGAAAAAAAAAAAAAAAAAAAGACATGTAGCAATGGCATGGAAGCTTTGAATTCCTTTTCTTACAAGGGAAGGAAAATCCAGTATTGTGTCCTATATTTGAAAACTGATCAGTTTGATAGATAAGCGTCCTAAAAGTGAAAAACATATTTTAGTTATAAAAAAATAATTTCCTTAGAAGTCTAACAAAAATATATTTATTTAAAAAAGTAATTTAAAAAGCATTTTAAGAGAAATAATTCTAGTTATAAGAAATAGTCTTTATTTTTCTAGAAATCTAACAAAAATTTCCTATCTGAAAAACTATTTGAATAACCATTTTTAAGTGAAAAGTCAATTTTTAAATTTTTTTTTAAAGGCTACCTAAATTGAGCTGAGAAGTAAACCTAATGCCCCAACAAAATTTAAGCCCAAGTTTGGATAGCGCAATAGGTGGGGAATAGAGTGGAATAAGGGTGAATAACCCCAAAAAACTATTTGTTTGCAAAGAATAAGTGAGTAAATTTATAACAAAAGTAACTTATAAAATTTACAAAGATAAAAGTAAGCTAAATTAATGAGTATTACCATATCCTATTCTTAGGGTGTGTTTAAATGTGGGTTCAGGAATTAGCTTTTCATCAAAATCAAAGTTTAAAATTGAATATCTTCACATGCACTTATTTGTAAAAATATGTCTACAGCCTTTTGCCACAGCTTTTTCTCTGTTTGGAAATGAGTTTTGGGGAAATCCGATTCCTGCAAATGCATAATCTTTCCAAACCCATATCGAAACGCCCCCTTAGCCATAGTTTGCAAAGATACAGAGGAAGGTGGTAGAGTTGCACCCGCTCTAGATGAGGGTCTGTCACCTGATACAGAGGAAAATTTCAACCCTGACTTTAATTCTCTGCTTGATCTTGACCTTGAACCAAAACTCACCAAACTTAGGCCATTAATATCGGTCTTTGTTGACTGATTATGGGCAGGTGTTGTTCAAAGATCACGAATAAGTGGAATGAAGATATTCCACATGACAATTGTTCTAACGAGATAGCGGTCCATGCTTCTTCTTTTTTGAGAAAATGGTAGACTATATAACTCAGAAGTAGATTACAAGTCTCAATCTTGCCTCAAAGCAAGGAGAAATGATGAGAATAGATATTTAGATATGACAGAAAGAAAATGGAGGAAAGTTTGCTCTCATAAGACGTGGACAGCAACCCACCCTCCCAACAAAATACAAAGCAAAAGAATTCAAAGATATTCCACGAATAAGTGGAATGAAGATATTCCACATGCAATTTGATTTCACCAACGAGCAGTGGCGTACGTAATAATCTCAACACACATCACAGAAGTTTGTATTGGAACCATACAAGTCCCCATTTATTCATGTGACCACCATAGCAAGGATCACAATCTTATTCATTATTACATTATTATTAGTAGAAATCTCTCTCTCTCCCTCTAAGGGCAGAAGATAACCTGATAGTTAGACCCACCGGGGCAAGTGAAGGTGCTGGTGGCGTCGTCCTTGGGATAGCTATAAGCGTCCGGGCACAGCCCCTTGAAGTACCTCGAGTAGTCCGTCGGACCGCAGCTTCCCGAGTTGCAGCAGTACTGATCCGTCTTGAAAACCGTGCACGGGTTGTTGCAGCCCCCAGGCGCGCGCAGCACGCCTGGGCACTGCCCGTTAACGTTCGCGGTACACCGTATGTCGTGACACCCATTACTGTTCGTTGGGCTGAAGTCCATGGGCACGTTGAAACCGTCGACGAGGGAGATGTCGTAAAAGTCGAGGTTGTTGAACTGGTTCAGTGCGTACTCAGCGAGCGTGTTCGGCGGGGAACCATAGGCGGTGCAGGCAAGGACTCCGCCGCAGTCACCAGTCTGGCAGTGGCCGTGGCCCGAGCCGTCGAAGGAGCAGCCCGTGCGGGCCCACACGCGCGCGCCTTTGGTGCCGGCGGGGACGTTGATGGACCAGGACTGGCCCGGGTTGAGCTGTCGACCGCCACCGGGGACGGCTGCGGCCCACACTGTGTAGGAGCATTTGTTGACTACATTGAAGGTGGCGGCGTTGGTGAGGGGGAGGAGGAGGGGGAGGAGGAGGAGGAGTGAAGAGAGATTGAAGGCTTGTGTGGCCATTTTTGGGAAATGGTGTTGGAATGAGGTTTGTGTTATGTGTGATGTTGGAATTGGGATTGGTTTGTATGTATTTATAGATGGGGGCAGAACCTTCTAAATTTATTGAATTCTAGTTTTCAGTGTTAGTCACTAAAAAAAAGGAAACTTTAATGAGTGATCCCTCATGAGATAGGAAGAAATTTCTAAACAACTGGTCATGAATATGAAATAATGGGGGTGGGGAATTATGGACATGGAAGTCTAGGCATTGGTTGACTATTATAACAAGAAGGAATTTTAAACACAAGTAAACCCTAAAAAGATCTTGAGTTTATCTAGGCATCCGTTTTCAGTGATTAATTCTAGTTCACATTTATTTTGATCCTAAATACAATATAATGTTTGTCTTTATTTTCTTGACCTTCTTGGCCGAGCTAATCCATCCACTACACTTCATGACATCATTATCATGATGCATACCCATCTAATTATGTGTGATGGATGTCTAGTTGGAGAGATCGTATCTTTAGATATGTGTGCAGAGAATTCCAGTGTAGATTGATAAGTGAGCTGACACAAAACTATTTTTTAGAGAAAATGCTTTTATTTAATTAAAGGGTTAAAGACATCTAAGTCCCTACAAACATAGAAAAACCCATATAAGTCCCTACTAAAATTAGGACAGACGTACGAGTCCCTGAAAACTCAGAAAAACCCAATTATCATCCCTGAGTTAAATTTCCATCCAAATGTAACGGAATATTCTTAGAATATTCCGTCACATATAATTGTGTAGACATTGAAGTCCTTATAAACAGTCATAAAGACAAATTAGTCCCTATAAAATATAAAATTGCCCCTAAAAGACTTTTACATTAAATTGTGTATACATTATAGTCCTTATAAATAATCATAAAAACAAATTAATCCACGCAAAAGACAAAATTGCCCTTGAAAGACTTTTACATATAATTGAATAGGCATTACAGTCTTTATAAACAATTGTAAAGACAAATTGGTCTATCTAAAAGACAAAAATACCCTTGAAGAATTTTTACATTTAATTGTGCAGACATTGAAATTTAAAAATTAAATACCCTCTAAAATACTGCAATTTCTACACAATTAAATGTAAAAATTCTTCAGGGGCATTTTTGTTTTTTATATGTACCAATTTGTCTTTACGATTATTTATAAGGACTGTAATGTCTATCCAATTAAATGTAAAAATCTTTCTAGGACAATTTTATCTTTTGCAAGGACTAATTTGTCTTTATGATTGTTTACAGGGACTGCAATGTGTACACAATTTAATGTAAAAGTCTTTCAGGGGTAATTTTATCTTTTGCAGGGACTAATTTGTCTTTATGACTGTTTATAAGGACTTCAATGTCAACACAATTATATATGACAGAATATTATGGGAATATTCCGTTAAGTTTGGATGGAAATTTAACTCAGGGATGATAATTGGGTTTTTCTGAGTTTTCAGGGACTCGTATGTCTGTCCTAATTTTAGTAGGGACTTATATGGGTTTTCCTATGTTTGTAGGAACTTAGATGTCTTTAACCCTTAATTAAAATTACATGAAAATAAATCTTGTGTGATATCTTAACATCTATGTGACGTGTATTCGTGTACTCGTGTACTCGTTGGAATTTCTCTATTGTCTACTGATGCAGACGTCATAGCAGGGCTCGTCGATACAAACGCGTGGACGTATTATAATAGCGATTCTGATCTGCGATATAAAAGTTATGGCAGTTTGAAGTCATAGTGCTCCGGATCGATCAAGATGTCTTCTCTTTTTTCTGGCTCATCTGATCTCGGCCGTCCATGTAATGTGTGGCTATGATGTCTGCATCATCTTTACGCTGTGTTAACCAAGGATCGGTTCCCAGCAGGAGAGTATAATAAGCTTGCTGCCCGCAAGATTGGTCCCCTGCAGATTCTGGAGAAGATCAATCCCAATGCTTATCGGTTGCAACTTCCAAGCCACATTCGCACAGCTGATGTCTTCAATGTCAAGCACCTCGTTCCATATACAGGTGACAGTTCCAGTGATGACGATCTGAATTTGAGGGCGAATTCTCTCCAACCTGGGAAGGATGATGCAAACATCATAGCCACACATTACATGGATGGCCGAGATCAGATGAGCCAGAAAAAGAGAAGACATCTTGATCGATCGGGAGCACCGTGACTTTAAACTGTCATAACTTTTAGACCGTAGATCAGAATCGCTACTATAATATGTCCACGCGTTTGTATCGACAAGCCCTACAGGAGTAGTGGCAATGCTTTGCCAATTTTTGGAGGGTTCTGAGATCGTCTTGAAGGTCAAATCGACAGTTGAAAGTTATTTTTGCTATTTTTGGCAGTTTTTAGTTTGTTAGGATTTTATGCATTTATTAAGATTTTACTATATTTATATTTGAATTTCAAATAATGATTTGAATTCAAATTTGAATATTAGTTAGGATTAAATAAGAATATAGTTGCTATTTTATATTAGAATAATCAGTTGAGATCCAATTTGTTATGGATTCTCTTCTATAAATAGGTATGTAAACTATTTCATTATGCAGTTTATGAATTATCAAATTTTCTTTATTTATTCTATTATATTTGTTATCTTAGGAGGATTAACATCTATATAAAGTTCCCAATAACATGGTATTTCATCATAAATCAATAAGTCATTGAAGTCCAACGTCCCTGGCATTTTTCTGAAGAATCAACATAGCCGCTGGAGCTTGCGAATTCGCATCATCGATTGAAGAGCGTGATCGCACGCTGCATCATCTATGCAGTGCACTACCATGATTGATGCACTCAAACTCAGGGAGATGAATAAAAATGAGATAATATTTTTTTTTTTTTAGTGCTTTTTTTTTTCTTTTTCAGCCCGAGTTTGTCTGACACAGAAAAAAATAAAATAAAAACAAAACCACCCTAGTGGCATTTGGAATGTAGGTTCATTTTGAGTTTTCATGGTCAAGTCAGGGTAAATTTTATTTTTTTTAAGAAAGCGGTAGACTTTTTATAATTACAATTAGTTTAAACTTTAAAGCCTCGCAAAAGAGACAAAGGAGAGAAGGGAGGGATAAAATGAAAAGAGGGATGAAATGCAAACAGTGTTGATAGAAATCACAAGGTGTGACCTCCAACAACATCACCAAACACCTGGACACCCACCTTTTCCATATAAAAAACTTAAAAGGAAAAACTACATAAACCAACCCGGCTTTCCGTCAGATGGCCAAAAAATCACACGCCAGAGGGGACTACATATCAATTCGGAGGCCGACCCCGTCCATCCGTAACATGGGATATATGTCCACAATTTTGGTAAATACATGTGTTAGAATGAGAGAATGAAATAATGAGAATCCTTGTATTCCATTTACAGTTTAATCCCTTTATATATACAAATGTCTAGGAGTTACACGTGTAATACACTACACGCATTATAAGATAACACATATAATCTAACAGCCCTCCTCAAACTCACGGTGGATCATACAAAGTGAGTTTGCGAAGAAGAAACTGAAATCGAGGAATTAGATGTGACTTCGTAAAGAAATCAGCAAGCTGCTCAGCAGAGGAGATATGCGGAAGCGATAATGTCTCTGCAAGAAACTGTTGACGAACGAAGTGACAATCGATCTCAATGTGTTTGGTCCCAACGTCTCTGACGCATGTTGAGCTCCGGCTGGGACTGCAAGTAAGTCAAGCTCTTGTGATCAGTGAAGAGCTCGAACTCCTCGCCATAGAGGTAGTGCCTCCACATCTTCAGCGCAAAGATGATCGCTGCTAACTCTAAATCGTGGGTGGGGTAATTCTGCTCATGGGGCTTCAACTGACGCGACGCGTAAGCCACAACCTTACCGTACTGCATCAGGACGCAACCCACACCCAGCCGCGATGCATCGGAGTAGACTGCGAATCCACCACTCCCAGACGGAATGGTAAGAACTGGCGCTGAGGTGAGTCTTCGCTTCAACTCCAGGAAGCTCTCCTCGCAAGATGGGGACCACTCGAACCGGACATCCTTCCGAGTGAGGCGGGTCAGAGGAACAGCTATCTTCGAGAAACCCTCGACAAACCACCGATAATAGCCCGCCAAACCCAGGAAGCTCTGAATCTCGGTGGGGTTTGACGGTCGACGCCAATTTGACACGGCGAGCGTCTTGTCCGGGTCCACAGATATACCCTCACCGGAAATCACGTGGCCTAGAAAGGCCATACGCTCCAACCAAAACTCGCACTTACTGAACTTGGCGAACAACTGATGTCGGGCCAAAGTCTCCAAGACAGTGCGGAGATGGTCAGCGTGCTCCTCAAGACTCCTCGAGTACACCAGAATATCATCGATGAAGACTACTACAGTCGAGGAAGGGCCGAAACACCCGGTTCATCAGATCCATGAAGGCTGCCGGCGCATTCGTCAACCCAAACGGCAGTACTCGGAACTCGTAGTGCCCATAACGGGTACGAAAGGCCGTCTTCAGAATATCTGACTCCCGGATCTTCAGCTGATAGTAGCCCGAACGGAGATCGATCTTAGAAAAGACACGCGCTCCCTGGAGCTGGTCAAACAGATCGTCAATCCGTGGCAAGGGGTACTTGTTCTTCACAGTCCGCTTGTTCAGCTGCCTGTAATCAATACAAAGACGCAGCGAACCGTCCTTCTTCCGAACGAAAAAACAGGGGCTCCCCACGGAGAAACACTCGGACGTGCGAAGCCCTTCTCGAGCAACTCCTCCAACTGCTCCTTGAGCACCTTCAGCTCTGCTGGGGCCATCCGGTACGGAGCTCTCGAAATCGGCTCGGTCCCCGGAATTAGATTAATCTCAAACTCGATCGCGCGATCCGGCGGTAATCCCGGAAGATCATCGGGGAAAACCTCTGGATATTCCACCACGACCGGAGTCTGACTGATATCTGCCCGCAGTGGTGCATCCTCCTCAGCAATATACGCCAGAAAGCCCTCACATCCTCCCTGAAGGAGTCTCCACGCCTGGATGGATGACACGAACCCCAAAGGGGCTATGTCCCGATCGCCCACGAACTGGAAAGATCTCCGACCCGGAAGGTGGAAAGACACCGACTTCGCAAAACAGTCGATACTGGCGTGACTAGCTGAGAGCCAATCCATTCCCAGGATGGCATCGAAGTCCGTCATGGCGAGCTCTACCAACTCTACTGGAAACTCATGCTCCGCAATCGCCACAGTACACCCCTGGTAAACAGAACGGAGGAGAATACGGTCTCCGACGGGCAATGATACCTCCAGCACAACATCAAGAGGGGCGGACACCACGCCCATCCGTCTCACAAAAACGGGAGACACGAACGAGTGCGTGGCTCCAGAATCAAATAGCACATATGCAGGGAGCTGGGAGATCAAAACCATACCTCGGACCACGCTTCCCGAAGCCTGCGCCTCCTCGGCTGTAAGTGCTGCAACACGACCCTGAACAAGCTGCGGCTGAGGAGCAGGGCACGCCTCACAGGCTGCACTGGCTGCCTCCTCTGGTCAACTCGGCCACCCTGTGGCTGCTGCTGCTGACGCTGTGGCTGCTGCTGCTGTAGCTGCTGCTGCTGCACACGGGGTCGGCCAGCATCAGGGCAATTATATAAAATATGCCCGATGCGCTGGCAATGGTAACAGCGCGTCTCCGGTCGCCTGGCCTGGACTGGTACTGCCGCAATGGGTGCTGGACCTCGCACTGGCACCACATCGACTGGAGTAGCGGCGGCCGCTGACTGATCAAAGCGGGGCCGCTTCTTCTTGCGATGTCCCTGGTCCTGGCTCCTGGGGGGCCTCTGGTCTGCAGAAGGGGTTGGAACCCCCAAAGGGACCCCAAGGTCTCGCTCGACTGTCCTCGCACGAGACACCAAGTCTGAGTACCTCGTGAACGCCTGTGAGGTGACATGCACCCGGATGGTGCTAATGAGACCCATCTCGAAACGACGGCATCGCGTCTCCTCATCCATCACCAAGGCGGGGGTGAACCGGGAAAGCCTCGTGAAACGTGTGGAGTAATCAGCGACTGACATGGAGCCCTGCGTCAGCTGCTCGAACTCTCGCATCACGATCTGGCGTGTCGAAAATGGGAAGTACTCCTCCAGAAAGTATCTCCGGAATCCAGCCCATAGAAGTCGCTCCACTCCCTCGGGGATGTCCACCGATCGGGTAGCCCACCAGTCGGCGGCGCTACCCTTCAACATGAAGGTGGCCAGTGAGACACGCTGGCGGTCGGTGCAGTGCATGGTCGAGAAGATCTTGTCTACCTCCATCAACCAACGCTCAGGGGCAAGGGGGTCCGCCGTCTGGCCATGGAACTCGGGAGGGTGGAGCTTCAGAAAGGCAGTGAGGCCGCTCTGATGCACTCGTGCCGTAGCCTCTAGCTCCACCTCCCTCTCCAGGGGATCCTGAACTCCCACTACCGGAATCACCACTGGGACAGGGGTACCTCGGGCACCACCGGTTGATCTGCCACCAAGGGGACCTGTGGAACTGCCTCGCGGGCCACCCGCAGCTCCTGGATCTCTCGTGCCTGATCAGCTAACGCCCTAGTCTGGGCCTCCAGTGCCCTAGTCTGAGTCTCCACTAGATCTGCGATACGAGCGTAAGCACGCTCCCATGCAGGAGGCTCCTGCGCTGGTCCTGGCCCAATAGCCGAGGACCCTCCAGTAGACTCCTCGCCTCTGGTAGGTTCGGAAACCTCCAAGGGCCGAGGGGGACCACGTCCACGCATTCCTCTGCGAGGAGACATATCAGCAACCTAAGAAAACAGACACTAGGATCAGAATACTCATATAGAAATCCTAGGACTCATCTCTAAGAAAACAATTGGCTCTGACAGGACCAGGCTCTGATACCAACTTTTGTCACGCCCCAGGGCGGCCGTCCCCGATACGTGGTAAATATATATAATATCAGCAGTCTATACAAGAGATCAATAAAATACTCTAAACAACATCGAAAATGACAACACAATCCATAATGTAGCTGACATAATATATATACATATAGCGGAAGCTTAAACGACTGAGTCTGTAATTCAAAGACATATTACAGACCCGAATACATAATCAACTGTCCTGTGAGAGCCAATATAAACAATGACATCCAAATACAAGTGTTGTGCCCAAGCACGGATAACAATACATACAAGCAAGAAGGGGATGTTGATGGCCTCTCACTCGCAGAACCCAAAACGTGACGCTGCTCCGCTACTGCTGTGATGCCTCGGGGAGCTCCTCCTTCAGATCCGACTCAGATACAACTGGAGGAAAAGAATATGCGAGGGGTGAGCCACACGCTCAGTGAATGGCACAATCTATGCAACACAACTCATATTAACCTTAAATAATTAAAGTCCCTAAACGGGAGTAACTACACAAGCTAGTGGGTCGTAACATCGCCGACCCACCCCACCCTCACCCTCACCCTTTAAGGGGGTGACATGGGCCTTTTGGGACAGACTAGACTGCTCTCCACCCTTGGTCCACCGGTAGCCTCTCCCACACTTCGTAGCCTCTACCTGGTATACTCCCACGATCAGCACTGTCCGACGCATCGGAGGTACCTACAGATGGGAGCCCTCTGTCAGGACAGCTTTCCAACGCCGGGGAGTCCCTACTCGGATCCAACGAAGGGGAGAAAACAGCCTACCCACACGGATACGATCCTCTTGGATCCGTCGACAACGATTTCTAACACTACTAATGTCATAAATTCTCAAGAATTCCTCCAGGGCGCATAACTAAGATGCGGGGAAACATATATTATAACAACAAGGTTATAATATTCTCTAAGGCATGCTTATAACAATATGTTCTCATTTTGATTTAATTAAATTAAACTAAATGGGAAACATGCATAGATCGGGGCTTTCCAATCAAGGGACATGGTGTCTAGGCATGTATGGGCCTCTATACATGATATATGGATGCATATCCCTAGCATACAAGGTCTAATGTGGCATGGTTACATCATATTAAAACATGCATTAGACAGTTTTTCATTTATCACAAGTTAATATACAATTATGGTGCCCCAGGGGAGGGCAATGCACGCCTACGTGCATCGAACGCCTCCCTACTGGGTTGGATTGACCCACTCACCGAAACCCGGGTCGCTGCGTGACCGTTCGCCAAGATCTGCAAGACATGGGCATTCAATATGGTGAGTAAACTACACAAATACACATGAAATTTACTAGAAATACCCAATACTCGAACAAGCATGCATACGGACTCGCACGCATGCGAGCACGCACGTACGCACGCGAGTCCGAGTGCCCCGACACCCACCCGAACCCTCGGGCAGCCACACGCATGGCCCCCCGCACGCGCACGCACGAATGCGCACGCACGCATGCGCCCCAGCGCCCCTGGCGCACTGCTGCGCCCCTGCCCGCGCGCCCGCGCGCACCGCGCGTCCAACCCGCGCGTACCCGCGCGCACTGCGCCCCCGCATAGCACCCCGCGAGCACGCCCGCGCGTCTGCGCGTACGCACGCGCGCGTGCCCGAACCCTTCCCAATCCCTCCTCAGCCCACCCACACCCCCTACCACCCATGCAAGGCATGCTTGACCACTTATAAACCCTAACAATCATCTAAACAAAGCTAAGGGAGGAGGAGGACTTACCCAAGGAGAGGAAGAACAAGGGGAGGAAGCTCTGGTGCCCTTTGCGCACCAAACAACCTCTTTCGCCACCACCAACACCACCACCTCCTCAGCCACTCTCAAGCCCTAGAAATGGCTGAAAACAGGGGTGGGGGAAGCCATGAGAGGGAGATAGAGAAAAGGGAAAACAAAACAAACACCATACAAAGGTAGATCACACACTTACCTTTCTTTTTCCTTTCTAGGGTTTTCTTCTTCTTCTTCTACTACCTCTAATGGAACAAAAGAAGAAGAGGGAGTGAGTGATGGAGTGTGTGAGAGGGAGATAGAGATGGGGAAGGAGGGGACGCCCACTAATAGGGCCACACACACACACACACTCACACAATTAGAGAACTATTAGGGTTGGTGGGGATTGACTTTGAGTCAACCCAACCATACAAAAAAAACAAAAGTATTTGACAAAGTCAATGGTCAAATTTGACTTGGTCCAACTCTTCTTGACTTGGTCAAGTCCCCCTTTGACATTCCAACTCGATCAAAACCCGGATACGATTCAGAACTGCCAAATTCTAAAACGTTATCGGAATTCGATGAAATTTTTGTGAGTGGGTCAAAATGGCACCAAGACTCATAATGTGCAGTTAGATTTTTAATCGGAGTTCTCAAGCTCATGCAGATAGTTAAAAGTCCAAAATTTTAACGGTTCCGATCGAAAAAAAAAAAATTGAAAAACTGTCAGAAATGTCCCAAAGGTGACCAAAAGGCTAAAAAGTGGCACATATATAACAGACTTGTCATGGAACACTTTCATTTTCTCCTTATATATCTTTTCATTCTCATAGGCCTCATTGCGGATCTCCTCTAATTCAGCAAGTTGGAGTTTCCTCTGGGCTCCAGCTTTGGGAAATTCAAAATTCAATTGCTTAATGGCCCAAAATGCACGATGTTCTAATTCAACAGGCAAATGGCAGGCTTTTCCAAAGACAATCCTATAGGGAGACATACCAAGATTGGTCTTATAAGCAGTTCTATATGCCCACAATGCATCATTTAATTTCAAGGACCAGTCTTTTCGAGTTGAATTTACTGTTTTCTCTAAAATTTGCTTAATTTGCCTATTGGACACCTCAACTTGACCACTAGTCTGGGGATGATAGGGTGTAGAAACTTTATGAGTGATAGAGTACCTCCTCATGAGACTCTCAAAAGAACGATTGCAGAAATGAGTTCCTCTATCACTTATAATGGCACGAGGGATTCCAAAACGAGAGAAAATATTTTCTTTAATAAATCTTATAACAACCTTGTTATCATTCGTTTTACATGGTATTGCTTCCACCCACTTAGAGACATAGTCGACTGCTAGAAGAATGTATAGATTTCCATATGAATTAGGAAAGGGTCCCATAAAATCAATGCCCCAAACATCAAAAATTTCAATGATTAGAATAGGATTGAGTGGCATCATGTTTCTTTTTGTAATCTTTCCCAATTGTTGGCATCTCTCACAACTTGCACAATATTCAGCTGCATCCTTAAAAATGGTGGGCCAATAAAAACCACACTGCAAAATCTTAGCAACAGTCTTTCTAGCACTAAAATGGCCACCACATGCTTGATCATGACAAAATGACAGGACATTTCGACACTCAGAATTTGGAATACATCTCCTAATGATCTGATCAGGACAGTGTTTGAACAAGTAAGGATCATCCCAATAAAAGTGCTTGACTTTGGATAAAAATCTAAATCTATCTTGTTTGGACCAATGAGAAGGCATTTCGCCAGTAACAAGGTAGTTCACAATATCAGCAAACCAAGGTAATGTAGACACTTCCATTAACTGCTCATCAGGAAAAATTTCAGTCACAGGAAGGTCTTCAACAGGGTCTAGGGTCAACCGAGAGAGATGGTCAGCTACAACATTTTCAGAGCCTTTCTTATCATGGATTTCTAAATCAAATTCTTGTAGCAATAGAATCCAACGGAGGAGACGGGCCTTAGCATCTTTCTTGGATAGAAGGTACCTAAGAGCCGCATGATCAGAATAGACATTGACCTTAGAACCTATCAAATATGATCGAAATTTCTCTAAGGCAAAGACTACAGCTAGGAATTCTTTCTCAGTGGTGGAATAGAGAAGTTGTGCATCATTCAATGTCCTACTGGCATAGGATATCACATGGGGGAGTTTATTAATTCGTTGACCCAAAACAGCACCTATAGCATAGTCAGAAGCATCACACATGAGTTCAAAGGGTTGGGTCCAATCTGGAGGTCTAATGATAGGGGCTGAGGTTAACTCCTTTTTTAAGCTTTCAAAGGCTTGCATACATTCATCATCAAACGCAAAGGGAATATCCTTAGTCAATAAATTGCTTAAGGGTCTAGCTTTTTTACTAAAATCCTTAATGAATCTCCTATAAAAGCCTGCATGTCCCAAAAATGATCGAATTTCCTTAACAGTCCTTGGGGAGGAAGATTAGTAATTAAATCAATCTTGGCCTTGTCTACCTCAATACCTTTATCTGAAACCACATGACCCAAAACAATTCCCCTTTTCACCATAAAATTACATTTCTCCCAATTTAGTACCAAATTTTTCTCCTTACACCTGATTAGTACAAGAGAGAGGTGGTGTAAACAATCAGAAAATGTTGATCCGAATACTGAGAAATCATCCATGAATACCTCAAGGAAACGCTCTATCATATCAGAGAAAATGCTAATCATACACCTCTGAAAAGTCGCCGGTGCATTGCATAACCCAAAGGGCATGCGACGGTAAGCGAATGTCCCAAAAGGACAGGTGAAGGTGGTCTTCTCCTGATCCTCTGGAGCTATGGGAATCTGATTATAACCAGAATAACCATCAAGGAAGCAGTAAAAAGCATGACCGGCCAACCTTTCCAACATCTGATCTATGAATGGGAGTGGAAAATGATCCTTCCTAGTGGCAGAATTTAATTTACGGTAATCAATGCATACACGCCACTTAGTCTGTACTCTAGTGGGAATTAACTCATTGTCATCATTCTTTATCACTGTAATGCCAGATTTCTTAGGAACAACATGAATCGGGCTTACCCATTTACTATCAGAAATGGGATAAATGATCCCAACATCAAGAAGTTTTAAAACTTCAGCTCTTACAACCTCCTTCATGAGAGGATTCAAACGCCTTTGTGGTTCCCTAGAAATACTTGTATTGTCCTCAAGATGAATTCGGTGTTGAACCACAGATGGACTTATTCCTTTAATGTCTGCCATACTCCACCCAATGGCCTCTTTATGTTCCCTAAGGACATTGATTAGCTCACCTTCTTGTTCCTCATTAAGATCAGAAGCAATAATTACAGGAAGGGTTTCAGCTGGACCTAAGAAAACATATTTCAAATTGTCTGGAAGAGGTTTAAGTTCTAGCTTGGGAGGCTCATCAATGGAAGGAAGGGGTGGTGATTGTGACAAAGGAAGGGGCTCAGGCTTTGGTTGCCACTTATTAAATGGGATGGTTGGTTCTGAATCTAGGAGAGCATTTACTTCCATGATCGATTTTTCCATATCAAAACTTTCTCCAAAGTGGGCAAGACAAAACTCTAAAGGATCTTTCATGCTCATAGAATGATGTTTCAAATCTTCAATTATTTCCTCAATAGAATTCACATCCTCTAATTCATCATTATAATCTCCTGGTTGTTTGCCAATGTGGAAGATATTTAGGTCAACTGTCATATTTCCAAAAGATAATTTCATCAATCCATTTCGACAGTTAATCAAAGCATTAGACGTAGCCAGGAATGGTCTGCCTAAAATTACAGGAATTTGCCCTTTCGGGTTTAGAACAGGTTGGGTTTCTAAAACTATAAAGTCAACAGGAAAGATGAAATCCCCAACCTTAATCAGGACATCCTCAATGACACCTTTAGGAATTTTCACAGATCGATCTGCTAATTATAAGGTCACTGGGGTAAGCCTCAATTCTCCTATGCCTAACTGTTTGTACACTGAATAGGGCAGTAGATTTACACTCGCATATGTATAGGTATTTCAAAGCAAGCAAACACCTTAAAAAAAAGAGCATTATTAATTATTTTTTTAGGTGGAGTGTGAGCAATAGGATAAAAGATGAAATAATAAATAAAAAAAATTATATTATTTGTCTTTATGATTGTTTATAAGTAAATATAGACTGCAATGTCTACACAATTAAATGTAAAAATCATTCAGAGACATTTTTGTCTTTTACAGAGACCAATTTGTCTTTACGATTATTTATAAGAACTGTAATGTCTATCCAATTAAATGTAAAAAAGTTTCAGGGGCAATTTTATCTTTTACAGGGACTAATTTATCTTTATGACTGTTTATAAGGACTTCAATGTCTACACAATTTATATGTGATGGAATATTATGGGAATATTCATTAATTTTTGATGAAAATTTAACTCAGTGATGATAATTGGATTTTTCTGAGATTTTAGGGACTCGTACGTCTGTCCAAATTTTTGTAGGGACTTATATGATTTTTTCCATGTTTGTAGAGACTTAAATGTGTTTAACCCTATAATCAAATTGCAGTGGTGTAATACATATATTTTGATCATCATACTAAAGTTTTTTTTTTATAAATAGAAAAAATAAATAAATCTTCAGGTTTCTAATCAAACATTAAATAACATTCAACACTTATTAAATGGACCAAAATACCCTTCTAATAAGCTCTATTGTTTAGTAGTGAACCAAACACACTTATCTGCATAAATGCTTATAATTTCCGTTGAACCAAATATTTTTTTTTCTGAACTCCTAAAGATTATCAGCATAACTTTTCTGCACTTATTAATCAGTATTTTACGATCCGCATTCCGTCGCGCCAAACGCCACCCTATATCAGAGATTTCCACTATTGCACAAATTTGTATGCATGTACATTTATTGGCTTGATAGGAATTTTATGGGAAATTTTTTAAACTAACCTTAATTTAATAATTATTTCTAAAAATGACCCTCTCCAATAATTATTTACAAAAATAACCTTCAACATTATTTTGGCTAGTTTAACAATAACACCTCAGCATCACCACCTGGTACCATAAAAGGCAAGTTGTTTACACGCCATTAAAGTGTGCTTTTTATTTTTTTTATATTTTCATAATTTTTTTAATGCATGTAAATAATGTAAATTTTATTACACAAATCATTTTTTACAAATTAATACCATTTGGAATATCATTCCAAAGTTTAAAATAAGATCGATGTTGAATATGTTTAATTTATATTTAAAAATGATAAATTTAATGTAATTAATTAGAATTTGTATATTTTTACTAATATTTGCATCAAAAATATCATATTTGATTACGATGCATCATAAAGAAAATTTACTAAATAAATTAAATTTTAATATTAACCAAAAACGTATAAAAATGTAAACTAAATATATTTAATATTTGTGTCATTTTAAATATCTCAACGATATATTTCTAATTGCATACTAATTTTGTAACAAATAATTTATGTAATAAAAGTTATATTGTTTAAAGATATATATAAAAATAAAGAAAAAATAAACATATTTTAATGGCATTGGAACAATGTTTGTGTATGCCTTTTGAGACGCACAAATTAATGACGCTTTAAATGGTATGCTGAGATGGCATTATCAAACCAGTCAAAACAAGGTTCAATGTTATTTTTGTAAATTATATTGAAAGATGATCATTTCTAAAAATAATTATTAAATTAAGGTTAATTGCAAAAAATTTCTAAATTTTATTTGTTCATAATTGAATGGGAAAAAAAAACACGCTTCTTCTGGGCAGCCTTCCATCTCTTAGTTTTTGCGGTTGCAGTCCTTTGATATAGTCTTTTGTGATGCGCGAAAAGATAATAATTTGATTTGTGGATTGACTTAAGAGTCGATCCTAAACTTAGACGACATAGACATCCACCTAGAACCCCTCCTCAAATAGGGTTCCTAATTCTGAATAACTATTTTTTAAATAAACGTTTTTCATATTAATTTAAATTTTTTGTTATTTTTTATTTTTAAATTTATAATAACTTCAAAACCTCAACTTTTGTTGGTGCGCCGTTTCTTAAGTCCATAGACATGCCAAAGAAAGAGTGAAGTGAGATTCCATCTCATATCCAGTATACCCTGGGCCGGTCACGAGAATTAAATCTTCTCTTTCTTAAGTCCATAGACATGCCAAAGAAAGAGTGAAGTGAGATTCCATCTCAGATCAGGTATACCCAGGGCCGGTCTTGAGAATTAAATCTTTTGATTGGACCCTAAGCAAACTTTTCATCTAGGGCCTTAAATATTTTTTTGAAAAAAATATAAATAGTTTGAATATTACACATAATTTTATTTTAAGGCTATAAATATTACAAAATACATACATAATAGTATAAAATCATTTAAATTTACAACCTTCTACAATATTATATGCACATAAAAGCAATAAAAATAATAATTTTTTAATGGAATGAGAATTATAAAAATTAGGAAAAAAAAATTTATAAGAGAGTTTAAAATTTAAACACTGTGGAGAGAAACCATGAAAAAAAAGGGTTTTGAGAGGAGTTGGGAGAGAGAGAGTCTCAAATTTAGATGACTAATGTCAATGAGTTCTGCTATATAGGCCCCATTATACAAGTCTCACTCGTAGGCCTCATGAGGTGTCAAATTTTTATTGACCATCTAGTTGACCTTTATAAAAATGCAAAAAAACAAAGTACAGAACTACTCCTATTAATTAAATCACACGTTAGCATGCTGGTTTCTCCTCCCGAGACATATCCCAAAAATTTCTAACTGTTTTTTAAAAAAATTCAGCAACTTAAAAAAATCATTCTAGCCGACCTGGTCATCTTCGGCGAAAGGTGTCACCATCCCTAGATTCCTTTCGTCGCTCTCTATCATATGAGAGGTGGATCGACTACCTTTTCAGTCATCATCCAGATTCCACCTTTTTTTTACCTTCATATCGACTTTTTGATGAATGTAACTAACTTTTAGCGAAATACTAAATCAGATAAAAAAAGTCAGTTACATTTTGTGAATATAACTTAGTTTAAAAATATATTGCACAAATAATTCAGTTAACTGAATTTTATTATTTAAAGCATGTAAATATCAGTTGTATATTTCAAAAATGTAACTGATTTACAAAATATAATGCATAAATGTTTATATTAGTTTGAAAATGTAACATAACCATATGTCAATATAATATCAAAACTCTATAAAATCTTCCAAAAAACATATTCAACATCAAACACCATATTCAAAGAAAAAAATTGTAAACAAAACCATATCAAAGGCTGTCATATTTAACATCAAACAACAAATTGAAGAAAAAAATTGTAATAAATGCAAAAACAAACAATAACAAAGGTCATACCTGAATCGACATACTTTGAAAACGATAACCAAATCGATCAATTGCACAAAATGTTAGTTACATTTGTGAATGTAATTAACATTTACAATATATTTATATAACAAATCAGTTATATTCACAAATATAACTAACTTATAAAAAAGTGTATAAATATATAGATTAGTTTAGAATGTAACTATCTTTTAAAAAATAATGCATACAAGTCTAATAAAAATATGAATATGTATTTGACATGTAAATATTAAACAAAAACATTCCAGATTCAAACTTCAACATCAAATGTTAAACAACTGATATGCTGTATAGAAACCACATTTGACATAAAAAAACAACCAAAATTAACATAAAATGAAACAATTGAAAAAACATACAATAAATAAACGTCACACCTGAATAGACAGACATTTCAATGGTATCCAAATTGATCAATTCTTTTTTTCGATCATATAAGACTAAAAAGACATCCAAAATATCAAATTCGATGTTCAATAGACTCTACATAAAAAATTCTAAAATTTTACCACGACAATGAAGCTGATTATTCAATTATGAAAGTACAATTTAATTGTGATGAGTAAAAAAAAAAAGGAAAAAAACGCAATTGAATACCCGCCTCAACCACGATTTAATTGTGATCAGTTAAAAGGAAAAAAAATAACATAATTGAATGCTTCCTTAACCATCTACCATTAATTACGTTGGGAAGTTACCAAAATTCACTTAAGGGTATAATCGATAATCCAATCTATGCCACCCCAAGGGGCTTACGAGGGGCTTATGAAATGGGGTTTGTGAATCATTTTCCATTGTCAATATGGTTGGAGAGATTTTGGGAGAGAGATTTTTGACTTGATTTAAGGGAAATTAAAGTGAGAAAGTGTTGTGAGAAGGACTAATTCATCTTTCACATCTCACCATTTGTTTTAAAATTTCCACTGATCAGATGATCGGGGCTCTCCCTAGATAAGGGGGCCCTAGACAGTTGCCTTGGTGGCCTTGCCCCAGAACCGGCCCTGAGTATACCTACATCATATCATTGTGATAAAATCATATTAGGTGGAAAAATAATTTCCAGTATGTATGTGTTACAAAAATAATCAAGATTACCCTGAATTAGACCTGTTTTTAAAAAATAAAATAAAAACTCAAACTGATGAAATGAAACAGTTTTAATTTTAATTCGTTCTTGTAATAAGAAGATGACTGTGGTATTTCAAAGTGTTCATTTTGTGCACTTGTAAATATGTTTTTCAATTGATTATTTGGGCCCAAATCTAAATTGACAATTACTTAATTCCTAATACTAAATAATGCCAATTGATTTTCGAGCAAATAAAAATTCCAGTGCAAAAAAAAACTAAAAAAGTCTTGCTTGCGGTAAAATTTATTTTACGAACAAATTGTATTTACATAAGAAATCATGTCCTCTGGATATAATATTTAAAAAAATAAAAAAGAAAAAATAAACTCAAAATCACCATAATAGTAGTTTATAACTTGTATAAAATATGGGCAGAAAATATTGGACAGTAAGTTCTTGGGCTTTCCATAGGGTTTTCAAGCTCAGCCCATGGTTTATCTAAGCAGTCCATGGCAGCCAAAGGGGGAAAAAGAGCTCTGTTACATACTTACTTACATTCAGTCATTTTTATAATTCTAAATGCAATTTTATATATCTCTTAGTCACTATATAAAGGTATATACTTCATGAAAAAACTTCTCATTTCTATAAATGATATCATTCAATTTATTGAAGTATATACTTCACTTTTTACAAAAGTATATACCTCGTTAGATGAGGTATATGATTTAAAAAAAAAATAAAAACATGCTTGTATTGACTGCATTTTAGACTATATAATTGACTCGGTGTAATATTTTCCTTAAAAACAGGATGAAGGGAAGGCCCAACAAAAACACATTTTGTTGATAATGCTTTTACATAAATCAATTTATCCCAACTGTGTTATCAACGACACCAAATAGTTGCAGTTTTTAAATTTAAAAAAAAAAAGCAAAAAAAAATCATTTAGTTATAAGCAATCTTTTGTTATTGTTCTTTCAAACCTTGTATTTGAAAACTTCATCTGAATGACTAACGTACATACACATGAATCAGAAATCACAATCTACAATCCAAACATTCTGAATACATTTCAATTAATGCAACACAATCTCAAGTCACTAGACATTCTAGTGAAACAACAACATTAGATAATCAAAACAAACACATCTCCCACACTTTCTGGATTCAAAATTCCTCATACAGGTCACCTAGGCTAGGATCATCACCTGTTCAATCATGAACAAAAACCAACATCCAATTCTCTATTATTTCATAGGACTTGTTTAACCTTTCAAAAATGGCGATCTCGGATACGATCCGGGAGTCCTCCCTCCCTTATTGAACAAACTCACATCGCTATTCATAGAAGGGAAATCAGAGTTTACAAACTTACAAGGCGAGCACCAGTCAGAATATCCATCAATACTTCTCAATCTCTGTCTTGGCGTGCTCGTCGACCTGTACTTCGCCTTCGCTGACTCTGTCGCCACCATGTAACTTGGAAGAGCAGGGGAGCTTGAGTAAGAGTCGTCGTCCCTTACAGAATTGCATCTGAACTCAAGCTGCCTGAACCTGTTTTCTTCATCCAAGGCTCTCCTGAGTGATTCTAGGCATGGGAGGGGGTCCGAGAGGCGATGGTGGTTTCGCTCTCGAGTGATAGGTTCAGGACTTGGAATGGGAAATACGTCTATTGAGTCTCTCTTCCATGGTTGCTCGTCGTCGACCCATTTCTCTAACCAGATCGGTCTTTGATTTTCGGTCTCTAGTTCTTGTTCTACTGGTGTGTTAGGCCTCGGAGGGGTTCTCCTCTCCTGAGTGATTCGCATTAGGAATCAATTTTCAATCAGTTTTTCATACAAAAAATGTTTTGTTGACTTTAACACGTACAAATCAAAATATGAAACCAAAAACTAAAATCTCAGAAGGCCTTTTTGGACTTGATTATGTGGAAACTGATTTTACTTAAGCAAGATCAGTTTGACAATTAGTTCTTGATTGTTATATATGCTTGTATAATTCATGGGAAGGTAACATTGAAGGATGAAGAGAAGTCGGAATTACCCGATAAGAAGATGCGTATTCCATCGCGCGTTCTCGTTTCAATGCTGCCTCTCGCCTGTTCTGGAATAGCGCATCGGCCCTCTCCTTCGATAACGTGCTGTCATCCCATCTTCTCTGATTGCTTTGCCTCAACTGCTTAACAAAGAAGAAATAAAAACAGAATTGATCTGAGAATTCTCTGTGGCCCTTCTTCAGCACATTGTCATACGAGATACCACAATTACATTTATAAACTCCATAAGAAAATGGACTGGTCATTCCAAAGAACAGATGCTATATGAACAGATGGAATCTTGTTGTCTAGACACTAAATTTTATTCTTCCCTTTGAAAGAATTGATACCATATTGTTCGGATACCAATTATACCTAAACAAGAACATATATATACGCGAGAAACACAAATTTACGTGGTTCATCCTGACCCTATCTACAGAGCAGACCCTGGGGGCAACTGCCTAGGGCCCAAACTCCTAAGGGGCCCCAAATCCCTAAAAATATGGATGTATTGAAATTATTTGAGTATTTTTATAATTGAATTTTTAAAATTTTTTCTTTTCTCAAGAGGATATTATCCTTTCTATATGTATTTTTAAATTTTCTTGTGTTTTCATGCATAATTCTAATTTATATGTTCGATTTTTTTAATTGTAATTTGGTTTAATTATTTATATTTGGAGTTTTTTTAGTTATTTTGTTAAAAATAATCACCCATTTATTTATATCATTTTTTTTAGTTTTTCATAACTCATTTAAAATTTTCAATTATATAGGAATTTAGTTTTACATTTGAATCTATAAGTAATGTAATATTTTCATTAACAGATCCCACAAATAAAGGAGTTTGTTTTTGCTTTTTTTTTTTTTTTTTGTTAGTTAAAAATGAAAACTTAAATGATAGTTCTTCATAGTTTGATTTTTGTTTTGTTTTTATTTATTTATTTTGAAGATTAATTGTGTTGTTACTCATTATATTTTTTTCATATATATTCTTTGGGGTCATTTTAGTTTGATGAATCACAGGTGGGCCCTGCATATCCATGCCACAAAATCCCATATATGTATACTATAATACATGTGACATCCAAGACTTACAAGAGCTTGATTAAGAAATGCATAGTCGTACTAATAGAGATATCATAATATCCTCCCCAACAACCTCTTAACATACTATTACTGTAAAATCTTATCTACATCAAGCAATATAGTTCATATAAACATTTAAGACTAAATTGTCACAATTAAAATTTACAATAGATGTGATTATGCAATGCAAACGTTTGAAAGACTTAGCTATGATATAAAGATGGAGAGAGGACTCTGGGTTGTGAAACTCACACTTGCATACATATCTGGTGATCGTCTGATCTCCGTCCGCATCCGTACCTTCCCTTGATTGTCTCCGGCCATCCTGACTCTATTGGCGCGGACCTGCGACTGAATCTTCATGAGAGATTGCAAGCTCTTGAGAGTTGCAGCCGTTTGACGCCTTACAGCTCGGCCACGGACTATTGCTTGAAGCCTCACCAATGCCTTCAGTGCTCTTAAAGCTCTCCTTGCCTGCATTTCTCATGACAATTGACTCATTTTAGAACTTGTTCTGTTAGTACTACTACAGGGTGACTAGTTGGGTGTGTGTGGATTGAGGCTACACATACATAGAATTTAACTAAAATGTCAAGAATTATATGCTTTATAAGAGGAATAAATATAGTTAGAGATGAATGTTGGTACACAGGTCACTCTAATATCAATTTGTTACGTAGAATCCGTCCCCAATTTAGAGAAAAATAATTCAACAATCATACATGGAGAAAGATTTATGTGGTTCGATAAATTTGTATACATCCATAGAAGGCTCTGTTTGAATCCCTGTTTAAGCGAATTTTGCATTTAAAGCATAAAATTCTCAAACATAAATCTAAATACATTTCCGCGATTAGCTTTTCAAACTCTGCCTACCACTTTGTCAATGTAAAAATCACGGGCTTTGAAAAGCTATGGAAACACAGCTTTTGAAATGTGAAGTTTAGAACGCAAGATTATGATAATCTCCCTGTTTTAATTATAGGAGTCCATCATTTTAACAGATCTTCATCTATCAATCATTCTGATTTATTGTCTTAAATAAATCCCATTGTCCTAATGAGATCTGTTTTTATTTTATTTTTTTTATTCAAAGCCCTCTCAATCCCACAGTTCATCTTGTTTATCAAAACATGAATTGTGAATCAAGTCATTGTTACCACAAACACAACAAATATCTAAACCAATTAGTACCAAATTAATGTTCAAATGGATGTTCAATTCAAACCAATCAGTTTTTCAGTTATGAAACCTATCAGTACAAATGAATGTAAATCAATTTGAACCAACAACTAGAGAGAGAGAGAGCAAGAACTCACAAGATAACCCCGAAAGGCGGTTTGGACCTTCACCGCCGCCATTATCCGGCTCCGGTGGAGAGACTGAGGCGTGGCGGTGAGCCGGACCACCTCCACCGCTGCCCGAGCAGCAAAGACAGCCGCCTCAGCGGCAGCGGCCGTCGCGGCTGCCACCGCCAATGCATGCTTGCTCTGTTCCTCCTCTGCTTCAACCAATGCAAATTGAGGCGGCGCGGTGAGGGCGGGCGGCCTCCGGGATTTTGGGCCTCCTAAGACCCACCTCCGCCTCTTCTCCTTCTGTGATTGATAAATCAAACATTAAGTCATTGAATTCAATCATAGAAAAGCTTTGGTTGGTCTATCAAAGTCTCTGTCTATACCTTTTCAGGCTTTGATTTTGATTTGGAACTGAAGATCTTCTTCACGAAATCTAACCAAGTCTTCTTCTTTGCCATTATGGGATCATTAGAGGAGGCTGAGGAGAATGAGAAGAGACAAATTGGATTTGAGTTCTTTGTTTTATGAGAGTTTCACATGATAATTTTGATCCACTTTTAGTATTATAACAAAAGGGATGTTAAATGTTAGTTAATGCAAAAGAGATACAGAATCCACTTTTAGTGTTTTTTTAATGAAATATTGAAATCCATAGAAATATTGACACATGAAAAATTAGGAAAGCGTTTACTGGGCAAAAAAAAAAATTCATCACTGCTTACATAAACATCATATTTGATTTACTGAACCCACAAACAATACAACTGAGAAAACCAAGAAAAAAAAAAGTATAAATTAAAAAAACTAGATCAATTCTTGTATCTCTCAATAAAAGCTACAAAAAAAATAGTTCAATTTAGAGTGAAGTACACAATACCCAGAAATTAAAAAGACCACAAATTGCAACATAAAATAAGCACATATTACCTTATCATAATTGTGGCTACACCACAGTTGGAAGGAAACCTCAGATTACTTCTTTTTTTTTACTCCATTGTTTTATAGTTCATGTGCAGGTAACAATTGTTTCACATGCAGACCAAATTGTCTATGAAAAGGGGGCAGAGACTACAGAAATAAAAATATGATGAAAACTAAAGCAGACACATCTCAATCAGACCAACTATTATTGATCCATTATAAGATTGATGACATAAACATATGAAATGGATGTGATGTGGATTTCAGCCAAAGTCCACCACCAAGTGGCTTTATATTATATTTGAGTGATATCAGAATTGGAAAAGTGACTCAAAAGTGGTGTTCACAAAGACCAGGATTTAGCAAAGGTACAAAGCTGACACTGCTCAACTGGCCATGTGGTGTTGAAAGAGAAGGCTGGTGGTACATAATTCTATCATTAGAATAGTTTAACAAAATCTAGAACTGAATCTAAACACCTAATAGAGGATCAGATGCAATAATTTCTTATATTTTGTATTCTGGTTTCACCTAGGAAGTGTGTGTTTTGGAATTCTGTGTCCAACACTGAACACATTACGCTTATGCAAGATGACATTATAATTTTTGGGTATTCATAGTAGTAAAAATCTTAACAAAGTTGATATTTAACAACTATTGTAGTTAATTCAGCTTTTATGGTTTATGGATGGATTTATTTTTAAATATAATTATAACATAACATATGTATGATTAATTTTTTTATTCATAGTCATATCATTGTCGTGATTGTATTAACTATTATAACTGGAATCCGTGAAACTTCTCACTCCTATTCTTAATTTTGGATTATGATTGCCTTATTCTTTTTCTACCCTTTTATTTTGTATATTTTTTATTGATGAGTATTCCATATCACATCCATCTATATTTGCTTGGATTAATGTTGAGTAGAGAGCCAGTAAATTCTTGGGTCCTTAAAGGGGGGCCCATATTTACAATGCTGATTAAGGCTTATAATGGTGGTCGGTGGACACAAAACATTCAATTCACTTCATGGTCCGACCATAAAACAAAATCTCTATATATATATTAATTACTTGGACAATTTATAATTCAACCCTTGTAAAAATTAGTATAATAAAGTGACACTGATACACTGACACACCGGTAGAACTCTAGGTAATCTAAAAGCTCTATGCGAGTATATATTGTATTATGAAAAATATATATATAAATGTATGCATTCATTTCTTTGGAATGTATATTTTATTTTTTATAAAAATATATATATTATTAAATAATTTGAATTTTTTTTTATCTAAAGGGTTCATTTTCAATCTGACACTGGTATAATTTCATGTGTGATTTGGATTCATGGACATGAGAGACTCTGGGCCATTAGACACATATGTGACAGCAATGACTCCATTAAAATTCCACTTTATTCTATTCTCTTCATAGAGTCTCTCCAAATATCTTCATGTCCTTTTTTTCTTCCATCACCACCAGTGATCCTGACCCCACCAGTCTTTCACTCTCCTTTATATCATGTATTGTTTTTTTTTCTTTTCTTTCCTGTGTTTCTCTGATCATGTTTGCATAACTGTGTTGTCCTTTTTTCTTTTGTATACCATGTTTTCCTTGTGCCTGGTTTTGAAATGAGTTTTACTGTGCATTTATGGGAATAGATATACTCATGAGGTATAGAGTATGAATAGAGATGAAATCCAATTTGTATTGGATCTTTTATTTTTTATCAGTCTCTAATAACGGATTGACATAAAACCTTGCATGTTTAACATACATATGAGTTGATACACATTAATCACTGGGTGGCGGCCTGGATGGTGCTTGGTGGTGATCGAGGGGCATTAGAGAGTATGTTGGGTAGAGACCTCTACCAAACTAGTCGCCTAGTTGCTCTTGTTCTTTTCCAGTGGAGCTAGACTAGGGCTACCATCAATATCGACTTTGTTCTTCTTTTTTATGTATTTTATTTCACAATCTATGTTCTTTCATCTAATTCAAACATTATTCTAGCCTTTCCAGCTCGACCGTAAGGTCAGCCACAGGGTCCCTCCGATATCAAAAAAAAAAGGTAATAAGAATCTTCTTCTTCTTTTTTTTTTTTTTTTTTTTCTCCGAGTGACAAGAACCTTATCGAGTTAACATGTGTATCTATTAAATGGAATCATTAAAAAGATCTAATAATATTTCTATTATGAAATGGGTTGAAAATATTTATGTTGAGAGTTCATCTTTTCCATTTAATTTGGATTAGACAAGGAAACAACTATAATAATAGATATCTAAGAATATTCCACAACAAATTTTGTTTAAAACTTTATAGGAAAAGAGGAATTTTTTTTAATCTCAATTCTAGTCTTACCGAGCTAGTTAAAAAAAATAATCAAAATAGTGTAGACTGTAATTGAAACAAAAAAAAGAGATTGTGTGTAACATTTATCTTCTAAGAATATAAAAGAGGTTGGTAGGGGACCATTTCTACACTACAGACGGGACCGTAAAACATAATTGTATCAACATCCATTTATATAAAAGCAGATCCCACTTTTATTAGGAACATATTATTTACAAATATTAAAAAGTAATCAGCACCATCTATCACCATTCACTCTTTGTCATCCTCAATGGATTATAAAACAAAAAACAACATGATGAAATTACATGATTGATAGGACTACAAGAGATCCAATCTAAGTTATACATTACGTTTTGCAGTCTATTTTATAGTTTCATAAGTTATGATAATGTAATATATAATATGTTATTATAATGTATAAGATTTTAATATAGTATATAGCGTAAAAAAAATTATCATTTTTTTAACTTGAAAAAAAATTAATGTATATCAGTATATACTTTATTTTATATAACAGCATGTACTTTATTCGGAGAATGTATAATTTAAAAAAAAAAATCGGTGTGAACTACAATTGAGGCTACAATATAGACTGGACGTATCATTTTCCTTGATTAAAAATGCAGGAGATCAATTCTTCTCTATCAACAATTAATGACCAAAAATATTGAAAATACTTATTAGAAGATGATAAATTTCATTCTAAAAGTTTCCATATAAATTTAGAGTACACTCAGTTCTTTACCGTTTAATATATCTCGTTAACTCCTTCACTTATCTTTCACTTATTGGAACATGAGTTAAAAAATTTTACAATTTTAATAAATAAAACCATATATATTTCACGTCATACATATTTTATTAAATTCGGTGTATAATTTTTTTAAAAAAATTAGAAACATGGACGAACTGTCCTTTGGGAGTGAGTATAATATTTTTCATAAATTTAATGTCTCCATTCAATTGTTCTCATCCTTATTTTGTCAGAAAATTGTTTGTTTTGCATTATCAGGCTGTGTTTCGTACATGTACCATCTGCAACATTGAAATTGGGCTTACAAATAACATGTGGCCATGTCACAAAAAATCATGAACCCAATCAATTGTTTTACAATTATTTCAACTAATAGGACAATAGAGCACAGTTTGTCACTCTGTGGAAAAAGCATGTGTTGAATGGCCTCTGCCGACTGTAAACTTCCAATAATTTTGCCTTTTTCTGATGTGAGTCCTGATCAGAAGGCCTACTCCCCTATAATAGAATCTATGGGAAAGAAAATCAGGATCATAGAACTTGAAGTCATAGTACTAAAATATTTTAAATTTTTGAAAAAAAACCAAATGAACCCCCACCCACAAAATGTAAATGCATGAAATCTGTGTAACCCTTGATTTTTCTTAAACTCATATCATTTTTTAGAAACACTTATGTAACTTTAAATAATCATCTGAGTTAAATTTTTTATAGATAGATAAAAAAACATTCTGTTTAGTTAATCTTGATTGAAAACATAATATATTAAAAAAACTATATACTATATTCAAAATGCAAAAAATTATCTATAAATTACGATTTTACCACTCCAGGTATATTATAAAATCATATCTGAAGAGATAAAATTGTCATTTACATATGATTTTTCACATTTTTCACACATTGTAAAGATTTTTTGGTGTATTGTATTTTTAGCTGAGGTTAACTAAACAATATATTCACATAATAATCATAGTCTGTCACTGAAAATTTAATTCAGGAGGCTATTTGAAATTATATAGGTGTTTTCAAGAGGTTACATAGACTTTAGCAAAATTCAAAGGGTTATATAGATTTTAGATAGTTTACAGGGGTTTATATGGATATTTTCCTAATTTTTTTAGTGACATTTCCAATTTTTTTACGAATATTCCTCGAAATCCAGTGATAAACAAAAATTAATTAATTCACCAGTTGAATCGATAATTTTTTGAGAACTGACGCGAACTTTTTAATATGAGTGTTATTGTGTTACTTGAAATTATAGAAAAAAAAAAAACATTTGTCATTTGTCAAGGCTTTCATTGATATTATATAATATAAAGACTTAAAAAGAATATTAATAGTTAACCATGATTATTCATTCAACGTTACATGAATAAATAGTTTCTATTTTTTTCATTTTTTATAGTAATTTTATAGATTAATAATTAATACATTATTACACCATGATAATGTCATGATTCAATTCTTATTAATCTAACAAATTAACCAGACAGTGAGCGGGGATGCATCCCTGCATAACAACACCCTTATAATACATAATTTCAACACATCAAGAAATGAATGAATCCCTCATTTGAAAACCATATGCATATATTCATTATGCAAGGTTACACAAGTAGAGGTCTTCTATCAAATGCAGTAGTACATCAGGAACTCAAGATAACCTCACTGTGACTGTGACCATCCTCCATCCTAATCCAGGATTTCACTGAAAACGGCTGTTCGGCGATCTCGATCACCCTCGCCCCGCGAGGCCAGTCCCCGTAGCCACCATACCCCGTATGCCGAGCAAAGCAGAGCCACAGATTCTTGTAAGGGCAACACCAGTCCAGGCCATGGTTGTGACCAACAAACACTGCCTGTTTCAACACATATATATATATGTTATTCTAGGTGAGTGTTGTGTTTTTGTTGATATCAAATGAATGTATAACTTTTACCTTCACAGAATGTCTCCTTGTTAGAATGTCCATCATTCCCCATTCATCTTGTTGGGCTGCTACTCTCTCTTTGTTTATGGAGCCTACACAGGGTTTTCGTATCCTGAATAATGGCGCGACCTTCTTGTAGTCCTTGCTCGGTATATGCCAGAATACTAATTCAGGTACGCTGGAGATGAATAAAATTCACACCGTTTCATGAACCAATTTTTAAAAATAACTTTTTCACTAAAAAAAATACTTTCAACCATATTTTTCATAAGTGATCGGGTTAGGTCCAACACCCGCAGGACAATTTGATTGTCCAACGCGTATTGGACCATTGGATTTGATCATATTAAAATTGGCACATTAAAATCCATTATAATTGATCTAAAAATTGATTTTACAAAAGCTAAATGAATTGACAATTTGATTGAACAATACAATTTTATTGTTCAATACGTATTGGACCATTAGATCTGACCCCATTGAAATTGGCACATCAAAATCTATTATAATTGATCTGAAAATTGATTTTACAAAAGCTAAATGAATTGACAATTTGATTTCAAATGGTGTCTAAGACATGGTAAGGGTATGTTGAGGTAAGTATACACATTATATCTTTGATCATAGTCATGGATTTCTTCCGTATAATTCTCGAATTCAAATCCTCATACTGAACTAATGTTTAAGATTCGTAGTTTTTCCAACTAATGTTCAAATTCTTCATCACAAAAAAGGGCACATATACCAAAACCTCCTCTTGGTATGATGGTAGAAGTAAAATACCCTCTCATTAGTGAGAAGATTTAGGTTCCAGTCTTATCGCTTTCTGATAGGGAAATATTTGATAAAAAAAAATACTTAAAAATACCTCGAATTTGGATTAATTTCCTCAGATGTACTCTTAAACCACCTCGCTTGAGCATTCGATATCACCTCCGGGTAGGTCCCCCCTCCGGAGTCCAAGAAATAAAGGAATGCGACCACCGACCCGGCCCGGCGCCCCATCGACTCGACCCGCAAGACATAGTTTGAAACGCTGGGCCAAAGCCCACTCAGCCCGACCCGTGATCGAGATAGTGGGTCGCGGTTGATCTCTCCCGCCATCAGTTGGGTCCGAATCGTGCCCCGGAACACGCACGCTCCATCTAATCATCACATTCATTTTATCCACAACAACTACTTCAATGAACATAATTCACTTTAGATATAGTTGTGACTAGCAATAACACAATGTGGGTTACCCCGGCGAAGGATGTCGGACGGGCACTGGATGTCGGGGAGGCCAGACGGGGAGAACCAGTCAGACGGCCACTCGAACGGGGCATCATCGTGGTTTCCAAAGACCGTCGAGAACGGGAGCCCCCTTTCCCTTGTGGGGGAGGTGGCCTTGTCCCAGTACAAGCTGGCGTTCTGTATTGGAAGGTTGTTGGCTGTTATAATGTCCCCCAAATAGACCACAAAATCTGTGTACGCGCACACAAAATTAGATCCAATACGAATAAATCTTCCGGTGGGGGTGTTGATTTACACACCCTTAATCTGCACACAATATATCTATTTTACAAAAATAAAGGAAAAAAACTCACAAAATCAATTTTAATTTGCATCTCTTCCAATGCACAAGATTTAAACTCACATTTATTGCGCGCGAGAAAAGGACAAGGAGGAAGAGAGAATGACCGCGATGAGATGGTGGCGCAAAGAGGTCACGTGATGACAGCAAGTTTTTTTTTTAGGGGTTGCATTGGTTTAATGTTTTCAATTTTAGGGTGTGCAAACGAAAGTCAAAAATCTTTTAATTATGATCAATGTTACATTCAGCTCATGTTATATTACTGGGATACATACGTCGTTATAAATTTTTTAACACATTTAATAAATGATTTCATACAATTTATTGAAATATCTATTTTAATTTACAAAAATATAGGTATAATACTTAAAAAAAAAAAAACATATAAAAGATAAGGGAGTGCATTAATCGTGGTGATGACAGTGAGATGGGATAAATGAAAAACTCGCTCTGACCCGACTCTATTGGGATGGGTTTGGTCTCTTAAATATTGAACTCGAACCTTGACCCATCCTAACCTAATGAAAAATATGGGACAGATTTAGAATTCAAGAACAAAACCCGCTCCGTTATACCCCGTTTAAATCATTTATATCATCAAAATTAATATGATAAATAAGTAAAAATAACTCATTATTATTATTATTATTATTAAAATCGATAAAATACTTAAGCATGTATCAAATAATAGTATATAAGATAATTATTTAGTTTATTATTTAAAAAAGAATTAAAAAATATTTAAAATGATATTTTTAATTTTATTTTCTTCCAAATGGGATAGAAAGGGACAAGTTTGGGTTCTTTAAAAA
The DNA here is from genome assembly GCA_030737835.1 of Acorus gramineus. Taxonomy (NCBI): domain Eukaryota; kingdom Viridiplantae; phylum Streptophyta; class Magnoliopsida; order Acorales; family Acoraceae; genus Acorus; species Acorus gramineus. The sequence continues at coordinate 26,425,579 of CM060848.1, read as the reverse complement.
TCCAATGAGATATGTTTATGTTCTTTGTAAACCCGTGGTTTGAAACAAAATAATCCAAACCAATCATGGGTTTGGGATGGATAACGAGTTTGAGATTAAGATTAATCAAACCCATCTCAACACGTCTCATTGTCATCCCTAATTAAACGGTGAAAATGAGAGTGAGTCTAATATTTTTCTATAATTATGAGGGTGTTTAAAATAGATCTTTTATTACATTAATAATAAAATGTGACGCGCAAACATATTCAAGACAGAGACACGGTCGAGCCGGGTCACCTGGTTTTTCGATATCGAGAACGGTCGACATGACCCGATCCGAGTTGACGTCCTGGGCCGGACCCCAGTCGGTCCACGCATTCTCCCCGTAGTGCAGGTCGGCGAAGAGGGCGATCTTGAAGGATCCGGCGGAGGACACGTGGAGGGGGCGATCGCCGTTCAGGGCGTCGGGCGTGGAGGAACAATGACCGTTGATTTGGAGGAAGAAGAGGGCAGTGAAGCAGATGGAGAGAAGGCTCGCCATTCTGAAAAACAAACGCACAGTGAACAGAGCGAGAACCACGGGTGGGATAACGGGAATAATTGTTATGCATTATGACGGAATTGTCCTCGGTGGATTAGTGTAATTACGACAATGTGGGATGGGGTTCTTGGAAGAACTGGGGGGTGGTTTCGTCATAATGTGGATGGAATAATGCGTTGGCATCCATTGATGCCTTGAACGGCTAAGCATCTTCATATAGATTGTACAACCCACTAGGCTAGTGGGGTCCACGGATTGTTTAAATTCATTGAACGGTTGTGATTCGTTTAGAGGACTAGATTTACGAATTTATTTCTTTTTTAAGGTAAATATTAGGTATAATACTTTCTTTTTTTATTATTTTTTAAAGCGTTGATACAATCGGTCATTGATTAGTAATATGAAAAATATGTAATTACGCGTAATTTACGTAGCTATCCAATTAAAAAAAATATTTGTTAATAATAGAGTCATTCAATTTATTATAAAATAATATATTAAAAAAAACATATAGTTATTAAATGAGATTTACTATATTTAAAATATGTCGTATCCTCACTCATTTTTAGAGGTCAATTGTCACGTTTGTTGCAATCAAAATTAAATACAAGACATCAAACTCCTTAGTGGATTGATTATTTGAATTATTTTAAGGCGAATTTTTCAAGATTATAATTTTACATCGAATGTAGTAACAAATTTTCGATAGCACATAGTAAGGGATGACGTACAGCTTGATTTAAAAAAAAAATAATAATAACAACAACATAAACAACTAAATATATAATGAGTCATGATAATCTGGCCACAATATAAGCATTACTCACAAGCTCCATGAAGTATCACCGTCTCATTAGTTGGTTTGTTTGATTTGTTGACTTTTTCAAAAAATAGTAAAATAGCAAAATATAAATTTGCTATTCATTAAAAATTTGTCTCATTAACCTAAATCCCCTCATTTTCTCTATTAATTTATGACTCTTTCATGTGAATCTTAAAACCTATTAACAATTTCAAATTTTGAATTTTGAAATCATTACCTAAATTATAATTGAACCTAGATTACACCAAAAATTACTGAAATTATTTTCATCAAAATCCTTCAAATGACCCATTTTCTCTAGGTATTTATTGTATTCAAATTTTAAAAAAAAACACATATAGTTAACATATGAAACAGTTACATTTTATATTGGTAGTTACAAATACATTTATTATATGTTTACTTCTCTCACAACGATTTGTTACATTTATATAAAAATTGATACATTTACATATATGGACCAAACAATTACATTTACCTAAATATCAAACAGTTACATTTACTCTTTGAAATCGTCTATTTCAATTTCTAGTGCACTCCCTTCCAAAGAAAATGTATCAGAATCCCCTGCAAAAATATGTACTTCACTATTACATTTATACGTCATTTCTATTCGCATTGTTAAAAGAAATGCAGAACATGAGATAATATTACATTTTAGAGTGTTACATTTATGAATGTAACAAAATTGTGTAAATGAGTATTCGAGTTCAGGAGTCTAATATAAATATCACACGAACCATTAATAATTAAATGTAACAATATCAAAAGTTACATTTATAAAATTACAACGAAACAAATATAAAAAAAAGTGTGAAATAGTGGTCAAAACATATAAAAAAATTTATTTTCTGAATTGAAACATGTAACATAGATTGAATATTTGATCATCAAAAATTTAATTTCAAATTCAATGTGACTTTCATTCAATAAGATCAAAAAATAATAAAAAAAAATAACAATTGGCAAACCTGATCCGGAAGACATTGTTGGAGATACAACTCGATAAAGAACAAATCAGTTTTTCAAACTTCTCGGGATTAAAATTTTGAGACTGCTACGAATATCTTCTTCGTAAATTATTAGGTTACTGTTACCTACATAAAATAGGGATTAATGATTTTACACGATGCAAGAAAGAAGAAATACAATAATTAATAAAATCTCCATAATTCTATGAATAAATCAAACCGTTTTCCTTGTTTAGAGGTGGTTATCAATTAGAGGGTATAATAGGTAAAATCCAATTGCCACATGAGTCTGTGATGGGGCCTGGGAAGTTGGAGCCTATAAATCATTATTAATACCTATCCGCTTGAACATGTGATTATTGGAAAATTTAAGAGACTAAAGAAAAATAAGAGACCAAAATGCTAGCCACATACTTCGCGTTAAAAAGCAAAAGATTCTCATATTCGAGCCACATTTTCAATATTTAAATAGCTTTAAAAAAAATTAAAAGGTAAGATTTAAAAAAAAAATGAGAGATCAAAATCCTATCCGTTAGGATATCTCTCTAGAGAGTGTTAAAAACAAAAGATTCCTAAGTTTTTAGTCCAACACATTTCCAACGTTTGAAAAACTAACAAAACAAATTGTTTTATAAAAACTAATTTTGAAACGTAAGATTTTAAGAATCTCAACATTTCAAACGCACCACTAGCAGCCTTTATATGGTTATTCTACATATCTAAACATGCAAAGACTGAGAGACAATCTTCGACTCTTCTTTTTCCATCGGCTTTTCCACGACAACACTGCAGCTACCTTTCCTCACATAAACATAAGAATCATGCGGTGTATAAGGCACGATAGACCTCAAAAACGTACCTCCCAACGGAGCTAGATGGGACGAAAGCGTGCCCATCGAGCGCCAATGTGACCGTCTTCGTGCCGCGTTTAGGGAGTCTAAGGTCCGGCATGAGCCCAAAACAAAGTGGTTTTGAAGAGTAGTATACGGCGATGTTTCCGTCGATTGTGGCCTTCTCCGGCTCCCATGGGATGATATCGACGGAGTATTCGCTTGTTCGGATTGTGGATGATAATGTCCATTTCAATTTTGGATGTGTGATTGAAACCCTCCTCCAAAAAGATACGACTGACGGTGAATCGGAGTGGATTTGGTGTGATCAATTCTCCAATACCGAATCCAAAGGCCACTGCAATGCCTGTGATGAAAAAAATTGCCAAAACAATCAAACACTTGATACATCCACCCGTACCCAGTGAAAAAAAAAAGTTGAGTTAGGTTTTGGATTAAGGTTAATTTAGAGCCAATTTATAATATAAATATATATATGTATTTGTATAATACATGACAATACAAAAATTATATTAATGTTAAATGATATGAGCTGTAACTCCCTAAAATTTTTGATACATAACTTATCATTCTTTATTTTTTTATTGTGTGTGTGTATCCAATTTAATATGCTAAACATTTAATTTATATTGTGTTATTCATATTGTGTGATTCATGTCAATATTTTAGTTACATTTTGTATATATTGAAAGTCCACGTGCATTTAGTATTTGTATAAATTAATATTTTATCAAACACTGTATTTATTTACATGGTCAACCCAACAAACCCGAGATTAATATTGTGTATTCAATTTTAGATTTATTTGCAACCCAACAAACCGGCGTTAATATTGGCATGTGTTTGTTGTTGTTGGTGGTGGTTGTGTTATTTTTGGTGGAATTGTTGTTGGTGATGCTATATTGATATTTGATTTTTTTTGAAATTTTGATGCATTCAGTCTCAAAAAAACACCTGCGGACATATACATTTGTTTGGAATTTATATACATTTTAAAAATATAAATAAAAAATTTATTAAAGTTTGCATGATTTTTTTGGGTGATTTTTATAGGGGTGAAACTATGGGTTGGAGCTCAATTTGAAGTTGATAGAAGCCAACACTAACCTAACCCTCAAACACTAAACAGTCAACCCATCGGGTTTGATTTAGGACGGGTTGAGTTTGAATTTGATTCGAACTATTTTGAGATAGAGTTTTACTTCAAAAATATATCCTTTTAACAATTAGACTTGCAAGAGTCAATATTATATCCAATAAATAAATAAATAAATAAGAAAAATGAAAATGACATCTTTTAATTCATCCTCTAATGTTAATTACATATGGTATAGAATGATATGCTGCTTATTTTTCAATCCAATGAAGTTTTTTTTTTTTTGTGTGGTTGGACTCTAGTGAAGTTGGTATGTGTGGGAGGTGAAAATGTCCTCCTCCTTTGTGGGCCGGACTCAAGGACGGTCCGGGCTTGGTTTTGGTGGATCCGCGAAGAGACGACGACGGTGGAAGAGGTAAGGACGGAAGATCGATTTGGTGAATGTCTGTTTGGACTGAACCTGATGTAAATCAGGCTGCCTACATACCCTTTTTGAGGGATCAAGCCACACGTGGTTCCTTTTTGGCGAGAACCTCTAGCGATGAAGTCCAATCTCCATTAAAATGGGATTTGAAGCTTAGGTCTAGGGTTCTCTTTTTTGGGGAAGAAGAAGAAGTCTCCATCCCTCTTGATAAAGGGGATACTCTCCTATTTATAGTGGGAGGGGGTATGCTTATTACCATGGAGGTGTGAGTATATCGTGGGATGGAATTTTTCACGTTGCTCTTGGATCGATCGACACATAGGATCTTGGGGTTAGTGCCTTGTAACCACATTCTGACAGTTTATTAAAGCCACTATGTAAGGGAATATTCTCTGGGATTTCTAATATCTCGCTGATGCAGACTCCGTGTTTTTTATTCAAGTCAGGCAAGAGCTATGCCCCCATTCACCCAGGTCTGGTCAGGAGTCCGACCAGACTGTTTATTGGCCCGACCTAAGATGGTGGTGTGTTTTATGCCCCGTGTCATGGGCCGAGGCGGTATGGCCTTTTAAACGGATCCTAAGGTATGACAGAATTTGGCTTCTACAAATGCCCCCTCTTCTGGTCTTTCGGGGACCGGACCCCCTCTTCTGGTCTTTCGGGGACCGGGAGACCAGAATAAATAGACTTAAGGGAAGTTCTCTTAATTATTAGACCAAATCTTCACACTCTTGGTTTGTTAGGGATCGGGAGAGCAGAAGACCAAACGTTGGGACCTCGCATACTAAATTCTCATCTGACTTTTGTCGAGGCGATGCTTTTCTATTTCTTTCTGATTTAACCCTGTAAGACCTAATTTACAAGGAAGACTAGATGTAGGGAAGACCTAAAAAGGTAACCTGCAGGTAAGACCTGAAAAGGTGACCTGCATGGAAGACCTGATAATGTGACCTGCAGGGAAGACTTGAAAGATGAATGGCAGGGCAGACCTGAAAAGGTGAACTGCCAAGGAAGACCTGAAAAGGTGAACGGCATGGTAGACCTGAAAAGGTGAACTGCCAAGGAAGACCTGAAAAGGTGAACGGTAGGGTAGACCGGAAAAGATGAACTGCCAAGGAAAACCTGAAAGGTGAACGGTAGGGTAGACCCGAAAAAATGAACTGCCAAGGAAGACCTGAAAGGTGAACGGTAGGGTAGACCTGAAAAGGTGAACGGCAAGGTAGACCTGAAAAGGTGGACTGCCAAGGAAGACCTGAAAGGTGAACGACAGGGTAATCCCGAAAAGGTGAACTGCTAAGGAAGACCTGAAAGGTGAACGGCAGGGTAGACCTGAAAAGGTGAACTACCAAGAAAGACCTGAAAAGGTGAACGGCAGGGTAGACCTGAAAAGGTGAACTGCCCAGGAAAACCTGCTCTGCCTCCAATTCGATTTGGACGAGTACGACTTATTTGTATTCGCGACCTCATCCGTGCCTAGTTCCGTTGGAGAGCGTCCTAATTGTACCGTTGCGGCTAGTGCGCGACCCTTAGTCCAAGGTGACACGAGTGCTACCCAATAAGTGAATAGAGTGGAGCTCCTCGCGACACTTGACCTAATCGGTGACAAGGTGCAATTCACTTAGCAGGCAGAGTTTTAACTCCTCGCGACCTTGTCCGTGGCCCGTCCCATTGGAGTGCGTCTTGGTTGCCGTTGCGGCTAGTGCGCAACCCTTAGTCCGGGGCAACATGAGTGCTACCCGATAAGTGAATAGAGTGGAGCTCCGAGTGACCCTTGACCTGATTGGTGATAAGGTGCAATTCATTTAACAGGCGGAGTTTTAACTCCTCGCGACCTCATCTGTGCCCCGTCCCATTGGAGTGCGTCTTGGTTGCCGTTGCGGCTAGGTGTGCGTCACCTCTTATTCTGAGATGGACGAGTACGGCTTATTTGTATGCGCGACCTCGAGTCCATAACAGATGGGTGCGGCTTTTGGGGTGCACACCTCTTATTCCGAGATAGACGAGTACAGCTTATTTGTATGCGCGACCTTGAGTCCATAACAGATGGGTGCGGCTTTTGGGGTGCACACCTCTTATTCTGAGATGGACGAGTACGGCTTATTTGTATGCGCGACCTCGAGTCCATAACAGATGGGTGCGGCTTTTTGGGGTGCGCACCTCTTATTCTGAGATGGACGAGTACGGCTTATTTGTATGCGCAAACTCGAGTCCATAACAGATGGGTGCGGCTTTTTGGGGTGCGCACCTCTTATTCTGAGATGGACGAGTACGGCTTATTTGTATGCGCGACCTCGAGTCCATAACAGATGGGTGCGGCTTAAGGTGTCCCGTCCATTGAGAACACTTGAAGGGATGATCCGTTTAGAAGACCTGAAGGGGGCGGCCTATTGAGAAGACCTGAATGGCCCGTTGAGAAAACCTGAGGGGGTGGCCCGTTGAGAAGACCCGAAGAGATGGTCCGTTGAGAAGACCTGAAGAGATGGTCCGTTGAGAAAACCTGAATATATGGCCCTTTGAGAAGACCTGAATATATGGCCCGTTGAGAAAACCTGAATATATGGCCCATTGATTCTCCGAGGTTTCCATTCATGGAAGAGGAAGAAGAGGAAGCCGAGGTGATTTCCACGGTTTGCTGTTCGTTCTCCGAGGTTTCCGTTCGTGGAAAGTGGAAGAAGAGGAAGCCGAGGTGACCTCCGCCGACTTGCCGCCGTTCATCCTCCGAGGTTTCTGGTAATGGAAGAGGAAGAAAAGGAAGCCGAGGTGATCTCCGCCGACTTGTCACCGTTCATCCTCCAAGGTTTCCGTTCGTGGAAGAGGAAGAAAAGGAAGTCGAGGTGATTTCCCCGACTTGCCGTTCGGTCTCCGAGGCTTCCGTTTGTGGAAAGTAGAAGAAGAGGAAGCCAAGGTGACATTCGCCGACTTGTCGCTGTTCATCCTCCGAGGTTTCTGGTAATAGAAGAGGAAGAAGAGGAAGCCGAGGTGATCTCCGCCGACTTGCCACCATTCATCATCCGAGGTTTCCATTCATGGAAGTGGAAGAAGAGGAAGCCGAGGTGATCTCCGCCGACTTGTCGCCGTTCATCCTCCAAGGTGACTTCTCTTCTTCGTCAAGGACCTTGTGGTGGCCTTCTTGAGCTCTGCTGCACGGATTCGCCTCGCTTCTCCTCGGCGCTTCTTCTGGATTTGTTCAGGATTCGTGACTAGAGATATGGAAGGAGGTGTTGCCCCCAACATCACCTCGGCGTTCAAGCTAGATCCATCGATGCCGCTCTCATCTTCATCATCTCTTCCAGATCTTGTTTAGGGAAACAGCTTTTTTCTCTGTCCCACAGACGGTGCCAATTTGTGGGAGGTGAAAATGTCCTCCTCGTTTGTGGGCTGAACTCAAGGACGGTCCGGGCTTGGTTTGGGTGGATCCGCGAAGAGACGACGACGGTGGAAGAGGCAACGACGGAGGATCGATTTGGTGGATGTTTGTTTGGACTGAACCTGATGTAAATCAGGCTGCCTACGTACCCTTTTTGAGGGATCAAGCCACATGTAGTTCCTTTTTGGCGAGAACCTCCAGCGATGAAGTCCAATCTCCATTAAAATGAGATTTGAAGCTTAGGTCTAGGGTTCTCTTTTTTGGGGAAGAAGAAGAAGTCTCCATCCCCCTTGATGAAGGAGATACCCTCCTATTTATAGTGGGAGGGGGTATGCTAATTATTACCATGGAGGTGTGAGTATATCGTGGGATGGAATCTTCCACGTTGCTCTTGGATCGGTCGACACATAGGATCTTGGGGTCAGTGTCTTGTAACCACCTTCTGACAGTTTATTACAGCCACTATGTAAAGGAATATTCCCTGGGATTTCTAACATCTTGCTGATGCAGACTCCGTGATTTTGATTCAAGTCAGACAAGAGCTATGCCCTCATTCACCCGGGTCTGGTCGGGAGTCTGACTAGACTGTTTATTGGCCCGACCTAAGATGGTAGTGTGTTTATGGCCCCGTGTCATGGGCCGAGGCGGTATGGCCCCTTAAACGAATCCTAAGGTGTGACAGATTTTGGCTTCTACAGTATGAATGAGCAATGTTACACGATGTTATAGATGATTCATTGGAAATAAAGGTTTCTTTCAAGTGTGAATAAATAATGAAATCCATTGTTTTTTTGTGTTTTTTTTTTATTTTTTTGAGATTTGAGATTTAAAAGAAATTAATTAAGAATTGGAACACATTTTGATGTGTGATGATGATGTTCGGATTGTTGATGATGATGTCGATCTCTAGTTTAGATGTGTGATTGAAAGTTGAAACCCTCTCCAAAAAGTATTGGAGAGGATTTTGTTCGACCATTTTTACGACAACAAAATAAATGGCGATTATAACTCCGATGATAAAAGGATGGCACAGTAAAATGAAAAAAAAATTATATGAATTTGATGGTGAATCCATATTCATTTGAAAAAAAGGCAAAAATCCATCTATCCCCCGTAAACTTTCCAAAATTTATATATGACCTCTTGAATTTTTTCTGAAATCCATATAACTATTTGAAAATAATGTGTAAATTTAAATAATCCCCTAAGTTAAATTTTATTGACAGATGGAGATTATACACTTTCCATCACTTTCCATCCAAACATATACTGAATTTAAACATGTTGTATCATTAACTGATGAGATTCATTATGTTAAAATGATCAGTCACTCTTAAAATTTTCATATGAGAATACTAACACTTTGTCAGGAGATCAATTGCCATGATAGCTGCAATCAAGATTAAATATAAGACATCAAAACTTCTTACCTCAAAATGTACATTGGTTAATTAAAAAAAATTTAAGGAGATTATTTAAATGTTAAAGATTATAATTTTATATCAGATATAGTAAAAAATTTCAATAGCACACAGTAAGGAGTGGCATAATTTGATAATCAACCGCCCTAGCTTGATTTGAAATCTACAAACAATATATAATACATGTACGCGTGGACATGTGAATATTGGAAAAATAAGACACCAAAATTAAACACTACCCGTTTGGATTTAGACAGATTTCACAGCTAAAAAGCAAAAGATTTCCAAAGACATTTTGAGTGTTTGAAAAACTAACAAAACAACTTTTATTCTAAACACTAAATTTAAAATGTAAGATTTTAAGAATCTCACCATTTCAATCGCAAAACCATTTACAGCTATGAGATTGCTTAGGTTGATGTTGTACATATCTAAACATGCAAGACTGAGAAACAATTTTCGACACGTTTTTTTCCATAGGCTTTTCCACAACAACACTGCAACTACCTTTCCTCACATAAACATCAAAACCATGTGGTACATAAGGCACCGTTAGATAGACCTCAAAAACGTAGCTCCCAACAGAGCAAGACGGGACGAAAGCACGCCCATCAAGCGCCAATGTGACCGTCTTTGTGCCGTGTTTAGGGAGTCTGAGGTCCGGCATAAGCCCAAAACAAAGAGGTGTTGAACAGTAGTAAAGAGCGACGTTTCCGTCGACAGTGGCCTTCTCTGGCTCCCACGGATGATGGCGACGGAGTACCGTTTGTTTGGATTGTGGATGATAATGTCAATCTCAATTTTGGATGTGTGATTGAAACCCTCCTCTAAGAAGATGCGACCAATGGTGAATTGGAGCGGATTTGGTTTGACCAATTTTTCAATACCGGATATAAAGGCAACTATAATGAGTGGGATGAAGAGAACCATAAGAATAATAAAAAACACATAACATGAACCCATAACAATGGATTGGTGAAAGAAAAAAAGAGAGTTGATTTAGGTTTTACAGCAAGGTTTAGAGCCAATTTATATTAGATGAGGGAATAAGAATAGTATGAGGCGTCCCATTGCGAATTTTTCAAATTTATTTTTATCTAGTTAATTAAGATTCTATTCTAATGAATATTTAACGTAATCTCTTAAAATCTTGTAAATTGAATTCGATTGTTATAGTTTTTGTTAATCCCCTGTTTGGATGGAGGTATAAGGTGGGTATAAGCAAGAATAGGAATGGATATAGGAAAAAAATCTGTTTGTTTAAGGTATAATAAACAAGTATAGCAATGTCAGATTTGAAATGGATTTAGGTTTTACTTGCAAAAAAATTCATACCTATTTATCAAAATTTAAGATTTCAAATCAAATTTAAATAAATAATAAATATATTTAAAGATTTTAAAATCTCAAATCATATCAATATATTTAATGTTTAATAATTTTAAAATAGAGATATTCAGTAAATCTATTTCAATCTAATTGTATAAAGATTTGTTACGTTATTTTTATGATATATATATTACATGATATACAAATTTATTATCCTATATGTTAAATAATATGAGCTTTAAATTCCTAAAACTTTTGATACATAACTTATCATTCTTTATTTGTTTATTATGTATATATTTTATTTTTATATTTATCCTATTTAATATGTTAAATATTTCATCAATATTATAATAGTATTAATGTCAATATTATAGTTATATTTTGTATATATAATAGTCCACGTGTATAAATTAATATTTTATTGAACATTTGTATTTATTTACATGGTCAACCAAACATGGCAACAAACCCACTATTAATATTGTGTATTCAATTTTAGATTTATTTATCTTTTTTGGCAATCAAACAAACCCCCGATTAATATTGGCACAAAAATAGATTCGAAATAATTTTGTTGTGGAATTGTTGTTGGTGATTAATATTGGTTTTTATCTTTGTTGAAAACTTTGATACGTTTATTTAGAGTTTAAATGCATTTAAAAATACAAAAGAAAAATTTATTAAAGTGAGTGCTTTTTTGGGGAGTGCTGTTAGACACATTTTTTTTATTCTAGCCCCAATTTGAGTCTCATGTCGATAGAAAATTATCGGATCATATGCTCACATTAATGAATTATATGCTATGATAAAAAAATTTCAGAAACTCTATAAATCCATCAATGCAATTCATTGGAACATATGCTTCATTTTTTATAATATATACTTCATTAGATGAAGTACATTATTTTAAAAAAATTCAAAACACATGTAGACTGAAATTAGAGCTGAAAAAGTGACTGTACGTAACATTATCCTTTTGTGGGTGATTTTTATAAGGGTATTACTCTAGGTTAAAGCTCAACAAATGGTAATTTAGGAATTCCAACTATCTGTCAGCCCAAACAAACGAACTTTTGGCGGAGGGATTAAAGACAAAATATACAGTTGAAGTTGGGGACGGGATGAATTACTAAATAGCATAGTTCACATGGATTTAAAAATAAAAATCCCTACAAATAAATATGTGACTTACAATAGTATAAAAATAATTAACATATATTTGAAGGATATACATGTAAAAAACCCTTTTAAATAAAACATTTAAGTTTATCGCTCACTATTTGATGTTCAAGTTGGTTTCGGGGTAACCAAATTCCCTAATCAAACCTAGAACGAATTAAGTTCAGGTTGTCGGTCAGGTTCATATTGACCCCGGCCATTAAAATCCCAAATTTAAGCCCGCCCAAAAATCAGTTTAGGTTGAGTTAACCCACTAAATTTGCACCCACGTGTCTTTCTCACATTGATTCGTTAGGGGGGTAGTTATTTTCACCACAATTTACTACAATCTCACCCCATCGGCTAACCTAGGCCTGTCAACGGGTCGGGTCAAGACCCAGACCCTACCCGACCTGACCCGGACCCGATTACACGTGTCATATACCCGACCCGATTTAGACCCGACCCGAATTGGACCCGCCCGGCGGACCTGAACAAACAAACTGGTCGGGTCCGGGTCCACCCCGCCCCGACCCGACCCGTTGGACCCGACTGTTTTTTAATATATGTTCATATATTATAAGACCATTAGTATTAGTTGATACATAATTTTATTTCTTACTTAACTTATTTTTGTATCTACAAATTCATAAATCATAATCATAACAAGCCTATAAATCGGTTTGTTTTGGACAATTAACTTATTAGCATTTGAATTTGTATGATTAATTAGTTTGTTGCATGATTTATGTTTATTATTTAGGTTAATATGTTAGTGTTTATTGTTTTGAATGTTGTTTAGGTTAATATTGTTTTGAATGTTGTTTAGGTTAGTTATGTTTATTATTTAGGTTAATATGTTTTTTTATGTTAGTGATTATTGTTTTGGATGTTGTTTAATAATTCATTTACTTCTTTTGAATTGTATAAAATTATATTCAAACATAGTCTCATTAACAATAATGTTTTATTACAAAAAATTTCAAATAGAATGATAAGACAAACAAATACATGAGCTCTTCTCTCTTTTTTTTTTTTTTTTTTTACCCAACCATCCGGGTCGGGTCGGACCCGGACCCGACCCGGGTCCGACGGGTCCGGTCCGGGTCCACATTTCTCTGGACCCGCCGGGTCCTGGGTTGGACCCGGACCCGCCGGGTCCTGTCACGGGTCGGGTCCGGGTCCACCCCGACCCGACCCGACCCGACCCGTTGACAGGCCTGGGCTAACCCACCTCAATCAATTTTTATAAAATTTAATCCCACCCACTTTATATATAACACCCTTTACAAGTACAACCCCACCCCACCAAATTTTCCCTCTCACACTCTACCTCATCTGCTTTCTATCACGATGCTTCACATAACTGATGTTACTGATTAAACCTAGATTTGTCTAGATCCGTACTCTCTCGTTTTTGTATATTTATAAATGTAACATATAATTATACATTACCTTTGAAGGGTATAATTACTATTGTAAGTGATCAAATTAATCAATGTCGAATAAGGATAAGACTGTATAAATGCAAGGATTGAACTAGGATTAGTTCCTGTTAGTAAAAATATGGACCAAAAGAAGGAGAGCCCATAGGCTCAAAATTTTATTACGGCTTGAATAAGCCCGCCTTCCCTCGAAGGTCGGGCAGACGATTATGCCCGACTAGGATAAGACGGCTATACGCTGTTGGTCTCAAGACGGGAGTCAAACATTGCCCGACCTTAAGATTAAGCCGTCCAGAGGGTAATGCCTGAGTAAAAAGGCAGGTCGGCCATAAGGCCCTCTCCTGTAGAAAAACGGTTAGCGAAGGGAATATTCCCTGACACTAGAAAAGGACAGGATGTCAGAAAAATAGTTATAGGATGATGATGATCCCTAGGTGCCACATGTCCACATATCCTGAGGCCACGTGGAGATTCCATATCATGATATGATCACACCGTAAGACCAAGCTCGGCACACCCCTGTTGAGTATAAAAGGGGGGACTTCTCCTCCTTCTCGAGGTATGCGAACACGGACTCTCTCTCCTGTAAAAACTCAAGAATTACTGACTTGAGCGTCGGAGGGGCTTTAGCCGACACCACACTGGTGTGAGTTTCAAGTACCCGAATGCAAAAGGAAAAGGAGGAAGAGGCAGACGACAACAGAGATCGAAAGTTGTGGTGAACTGACACCAGGAGAAGGACGAGCTCACGCCATCTCGGGTCTACATCCAAAGTCCGGATCAGCAAAGATCCGGCCCCAGAGGGGAGAGCCAGATTTCATCCCCCACAACTATATATCAACCAGTGAATCGTCAGTGACCATTAATTAAATAAATTTTTATCCAGGGGTGAAACTGTAATGTTCACTAAACGTCCCCACCAAGACAAAGCCTTCCACGGTAGTTTCACCTGCCATGCTTTCTATTTCTTCCCGAATCCGGTTCTCCTGACTGCAACAAAAGTGAAACTTCGAAACCCAGTCAGAATCCCAATTAGAATTACTTCGTATCCAGCGATCAATGCTTCAAAAGAGGTATGTAGTCCACAACTTTTGATTGATTGAACCAAATCAGTCCAAAAATTGAGTATTCTGCAATACCCACATCTTTCTATGTGTTGATTCTTGTTTCAAATCTTGTGTCAAAATCATTGTCTTGTTGATTATACATGAAACTTGAAAAGATGCTATCTTTTTGTTGGGAAATGGTTTCGTGGAAGTCATCGATAAATTCGAGATCGAATACAAGAACGGAACACCATTACACGAAAAACATAAAAAATACGTGGTTCGACATAAGCCTACATCCATGGGACAAAAATTGAGAATCCATTATAATAGTTGAGATACAAAAAAGCCTTACAAACTCTCTTTCGTGGAGTTACCCTCTCTTGAACCCTCTCAACCTCTCTCATATGGATCTATAGCCATGCCAAGTTTTACCTTAAAAAACTAGATGATATTTATATGAATAAATAACTTCCTCTCTAAGTAATCTCCTAACAAACAAATCGTTTCCTAGATTTTAAGATATTCACTTTATATCTTAATTAAGATCAAATTTTAACTAATTATTAATTAGGTGTCCACGCTAATATGGTTTCATCATGACCATCCGATGTTGATATACCGGATCGAGACATAATCCCAACACTTATATGGATGGGTATTGAATGAGAGGTTTGCATCTAGTGGTGCTGATATGAATGGGGCAATGTTACACAATGCTAGAGATGATTCATTGAAAATAAAGGTTTCTTTCAAAGTATGAATACATAATGAAATCCAATGTTGGTTGAATAATCGGTTTTTTGCTTATGAAGATCAATGAAAAAAAATATTTGAGCCTTTTTTTTAGAATTTGAAACAGCAGAATACATGACATGGGTATCTAATCCATCACGAATTGTTATTTTGGATATTTTGGCCTCTCTTCAAATATAAGTATGTCAATGGAGTGGATATGACGCGAATATGCTTCTTTCCCTATCTTGATCGAATTAAATATCTGAAAAAATCGATATCTGATGGATAGTCAAAAGAAGTATTTGTATCCAATCCAGACATTCAGAATTTAATATCGAATATCTCAAATTTGTAAAGAAAATTAAACAATAACTTACTCCAAAACATAAATTTAATCATTAATAATATGATATTATATCGAATACAAATATCTTTCAAAGTGGATACCATTATGCAATTGTATATGCTCTACTTGTATTTTATTTCAAATACAGATATTGGATAATTTTTTAAATTCTCAATACGAATACAGATCGGATACAAATACTTTTCGTATAATTGATTGGCTCACCATCATTGGAAGGATTCATAAAAAAAATAGGGATTTTTATGTTTAAGTCCCTGTAAACATGCCTATTTAGGGATCAGTTATTCACTTCTTCGTATTTCTTTTTTAATCCCCATATTCAATCGACTATTTGGTTTTTAATCCCTCCATCAAACGTCCGTCCATACCGTCCATACACCGTTAATTTGTAAAATGTAATTTTATTTTTAAGTCCCTATAAACTATGTTATTTAGTGATCAGTCCCTATAAACTATGTTATTTAGTGATTAGTCTCTGTAAAATATGAAGAATGGAGGGACTAATCACTAAATAACATAGTTTACAGGGACTTAAAAAATAAATCACATTTCACAAATTAAAACCAAATAGGGGATTGAATATGAGAACTAAAAAAGAAATATGAAAAAGTGAGGGACCAATCCCTAAATAGACATATTTACAAAGACTTAAAAATAAAAATCCCTAAAAAATATTGACAATTAATATACTATATAAACCATTTCTTTATGTTCTGTAGTCAAAAAAATTGCCCAACAGAATGTAACACCACAACATTCAATGCAGGATGCTCAACTGAAGATGTTCAATAGCTGATCAATGGTAAACTATACTGCATAAACCATTTCTTTATAATGTTATGTAGTCAAAAAAATTGCCCAACAGAATGTAACACCACAACATTCAATTAAGGATGCTCAACTGAAAATGTTCCATAGCTGATCAATGGTAAACTATACTGCATAAACCATTTCTTTATGTTATGTAGTCATAAAAATTGCCCAACAGAATGTAACACCACAACATTCAATGCAGGATGCTCAACTGAAGATGTTCCATAGCTGATCAATGGTGAACTATTAATCTAAGACTTTGCATGATAAAGGAAAAGGTTGGCCACTTGGCTGACCAGAGGCAAACAGGGAATTTATGTATGTGTCAAGGCAGCAGAGAAGAAATCTAATGACAGAAGCGCAGGGAGAGCAAGAAAGGGAGCAGCCGTGCCTTAGATATAAACAACAAATATCTTCAATGACAGAAGAACAGAGTGAACATCTTCATGCGTTGAGGAGAGAGTAAAGAGCGCAGAGATCAGAGGAAGAAAAACTAAGAGAAATGGAGCAGCGAAGAGTTAAATACATGGAGAGAAAAATGAGTGAAAAATGTCTCAAGAAAGCTTTGCAATGCTTGCCGGTTGATCAATTAGTAGACCATGGAGCACAAGAAGAATTACATCCATCAATTGAAGAACCTATAGAACACATGAGTGTATCGCAGAGAAGACAAAGAGATGAGCAAGAAAGAGAGAGTCGGCGCCTGAGATACAAGAGACAGGTGGCCATGATGACTTCAGAGGAAAGGAAACATGTGTGTGCTTTGAGAAGGGAAAGAAGAGCGCAGATGTCAATGGCAGAAAGACTACGAGAAAGGTATCGTAGACAGGAGAGGTATAGAGAAAGAAAAAGGATTAGAGAACAGGACAAACAAGATGCGACATTCAAACGAAAATGTTTTGAAATTAGGAATGTGAAACAGGAAGAACATGAAATAGAAAGTGGAGAATGGAGAAAGCAATTGGGTGTTGATAATGTAGAGCGTGTATTAATGTTAGGGAGGCGACAGAAATGTCTAGTAGATGAAGAGAAAAAGGAGCGACAAAGGGAACTGAGGCGCATGAGATATCGAAAACAGATGTCCATGATGACTGCTGATGAATTAGAACACATGCACAAGTTTAGGAGACAGCAGAGGGCGCAAAGATCCAAAGAGCAGATAATGAGAGAAAAAATCTGCCGACAGGCGAAATATAGAGAGAAGAAGATGAAACGCAAGCAAATTTAACAGGAGAATTAGTGTGCATAAAATTACAGCACAGAAGAGAGAAACATAGAGATTACTGATGTTAATGCTCAAAAGTAGTACAGGCCCTACAGATAGAGGAAGCAACAATGGAAACATCGATGCAGTTCCATCCGAAGAGAAACAGGATATGACTGTTGAATAAATAATGATATGAAGAGATGACGAGAAAAGGACTAGGCATCCTCTAATGTATCCACCAGTGTTGAGTCTTTGCAAGTATGATGGAACACGTAATTTGATCATATTGAGAAGTAAAGGTTGCAGTAAGGAGGCGCTAAGGTCAAGAATAAAGCTTATACATTTTTCTATTAACTTGTTAAAAGACAATAGCTCAAAAATAAAAGATCCTCTGAAAACATTTTGGTTCATCATGCAATGTAAACATCAGATTGAGATTATTATGTGTGATGCATGATAGATAAGGCAAATGATTGAGTTTGGTTTAATTGAAAGCATGTACTTGCTCAACTTGCTCAGTTTTAGCTATACACAACATATTTGTATTTGTACTGAAGTAATTCTCAATTTTCTATGAAGCGATGCTCCCGGACTTCAATACTTGCATGGTGAATTGCAGCAAGTCCATTTAGTCTGGATTGTTTCTTGCACCTGCATTGTAACAGCAGAAACTCTTGATCATAATACAAGCGCATTGTAGCTCAGATATTGTGTCGTCAATCACCACGTTGAATCTGAATTTGAGTCTTCTTGATCGGATTATTGCATCTGATTTTATTTTATTTTTTTGGTAGCCGTGATTTTTTACTCAAAAAAAGAAGAAGAAAGAAAGAAACTACAAAACCATAAATAGATCAAATGCTTTCTTTAAAGATGAATGACATTATTATGGTCTGATGGTCGTGGGCACAGTGTGAGAGAATCACCGGTTGATACAGTCAGATGGGGTCAGTTTGGTTTTTATTCTTATTCTACTGGAACATATAGAAATTTTGTGTTTGAAATCTTGAAAATGAGGAGTATCCTTCTAAACAAGATTTTTCAAACTGACTAATTAAGTTGCTTCATAACATTTTTCAAGATGAAACCCAAACAGATAACAAAGCCCAACATGATTAGGGTGTTTTTGGAAACACAGTTTGAAAAACTGTTTTTAGTTTTTAGCTGTTTTATGCACACCTTTAGAGGTTGTAATGATGATAACTACTTTATGAAACACAGATTTCGAGACACGGTCCATTGACAAAATCTAGGAATGATGATGTATGTAAGCTAACATGTTTGATAATAGCTTTTAGCATTTAACTTTTTAAAAAGTTAAAATCTCCAAAAATTTTGGTGTCACACGCACCCTAAGTCTAATTAACAATCAAACTCGATGACAAAACCTGTGAATCATGTGTGTCTTTATTTGCACCCTTATTCTTTGTTTGCACACCCATCTATGTGTTGGATAGTTGGGTTCTCAAATGCATGTTATAGGGGTGGGCAAAAAGAAAATGGGGGTGTGTCGTCCCCGGTCAGGACAACCCCATCCGAATTCTCATTCTCAAGATGATGCATTAGATCCTCCTAACCCATCACGAAAACCCTAATTTTTTTTTTTCCTTAGGCGGCAGGAACACCAGACAGAGGAGAATCTGAAGTCCACCGAGCTAGGTCAAGTGTCTGTGAGAAATTATAACCCGGGGGCGTGCAATAACATTTTGATATGGGTTTAAATATGTAAAACTTCTAAATTCGTACTCTATAATTTAAGGGGTGTGCATACAAGAGGGATTTAGATAGTGTTTGAAAACACATTTAATAAATAAAATTTGAATAAAATGGTTTTAAATAAACTTGATTCTTAGAAAGCGTATTTTCTGCGTTTTTCAAAAAGCAATATTTTTTAATTAAAAATTATAAATAATTTTTTAATTAAGTCTGTTTTTTAAAATGCGTTTGAAAACATATTTGTAATTTCTATTTAATTAAAAACAGAATTGTTTTATTTAAATGTTGTCAAACTCCCCACTTATGAATTTGAGTGACGCAAACAGAGGGACCCGCGAATAGATCACACCCGAACCCGTTGACGTTGGATCCGAATACTAAGACTATACAACCATAAGATCCGATCAAACTTTCTGAAAAGAAAAACAGAGCAACATCGATGGACAGTGAAGAAGCCGAAACCCTAAAAACCCTAACCTCCGATGTCCCTCCTCCCGTTCTCGCCCCCATCCCTCCTCCGCCTCCCATGGCGGCGGCGGCGGCCCTCCACCCCCCACTCCGCCCCATCCCAACTCCCGCCGCCCCCTCCGACTCCGGCGGTTCCCCGCCTCCCGAGTACGAGGTCTCGGAGGAGAGCCGACAGGCCCGAGAGAGGCAGGAGAGGCTGAAGCAAGAACTCCTGCTGCGACGGCGCGCGCAGGCCATGGCCGTCCCCACCAACGACTCCGCCGTGCGCGCCCGCCTCCGCCTCCTCGGCGAGCCGGTGACCCTCTTCGGGGAGCGGGAGATGGAGAGGCGGGACCGGCTGAGGTCGCTCATGGTCCGGCTGGAGTCGGCGGGGGAGCTCGACCGGCTCATGAAGGCGCAGGAGGAGGAGACGGCGATGGCCGCCGCGGCGGGAAGGGGGGAGGAGGAGGAGGAGTGGCCGGACAAGTACCCGTTCTATACGGAGGGGTCGACGGAGCTTTTGGAGGCTCGGAGGGAGATTGCGAGGTGGTCGGTGGAGCGGGCGAGGAGGAGGGTCGAGAGGGAGAAGAGGAGGAGGGATGATCCCGATGAGGATGTGGACGCGGAGGCGGATTGGGTTTTGAAGGGGGCGAAGGGGTTTGTGCTGGATAGCAGTGAGATTGGGGATGATCGGCCGCTCACCGGGTGCTCGTTATCGGGGGATGGAATGTTTCTTGCAACCAGGTATTTGGGTTGCTTTTGGCTTTACTTTATTATTTGGTGTTGTTGTAGATTGATTTGGAAGACATAAATTATGTGTAAATGAATGATTTTGTTGATTGAGTATTTCTTGTTGGGACTAGTCAGCATGTCTGGAATATGTTCAACGTAATTCCCAGAGAATGTCTGATAAATTTTATATTTAATGTGGTGAACTTTTTTTATCATTCCATTGGATACAAATGATAAAATTTGTTTGTATTTTGATGTCAGTAAAATGCCCAATTTGTTTGACTGACTGGATGTTGACTTTGATTCATTTTGGTATGAGGAAAATTTTCATGAATTTTTTGTTGGTTGTATACATTTATTATGTAGTCCAACTTTTATCAATTTATGTGGGTTGTGATTGATTAAAAGTAAGATTTTAGTGTATATATGTTAAAGACTGTTTGGAGAATTTGAAATCGGTATTAGAGTGGGTTGAGTTAGATTGGAACATTTTAATGAGGTGCGACTTGGTGAAGCTAAAGAAGGATTCATTGGGGAAGTATGTTGGGGATATTTTGGGTGAAAGATCATAATTATTATGTCCTCCTCCAGTTTTGAATATTTACCTCTGATTTAAAAAATGCATTTGATGAGTTCTTACAGTCTATTTAATTATATAAAAAAAAAATTCTGTCATGCGTATGTTTTTGTGTGATCGAACCTTGACTAGTAAGTGGATGATGTTGCTCTCATAGTTCATTCTCTATGGGTTTTTTTATATCATGATTTGAGTTGAAAACCTGAAAACATTCTATGTACTGAAATTTTACTAGAATGGTGAACCATTTGATTGTAGTCACAGAACACAAAGCTTTCATTTTGGGGCATGTCTCAAATTTTCCATTCCTCTTTGAATAACGGTAATTATTATAATGTTGATAACTAATATATTTATGCCACTCTTATGCCTATCTCATAAATAATGCAGAGTGAATAACAATAGGATCCTCTACCTATGGATTGTATGTGGCTTGTATTTAACAGCTCAATCAAATGCTAAATCCTGATTTATAATATAAAAAATGATAAGATGATAGGATTATATTTTAGCTTCAATATGTTAAAGAACAGGTTGGCATTATGTTGGATGTTATTATTATGGTAAGTTTAAAGTGTTTTTAGAAATGTGCTTCCTTTAAAAATAAAACCTTAAATGTCATTTTCTTTTTGTGTTTATAAATTTTGTGTTGGAAGGGCTTCACTTGACACTTTTATTATTGATTTTATCCAGTTCTATGAGTGGAGTTACTAAATTATGGAGTATGCCTCACTTGAATAAATTAAGTGCCTTAAAAGGTCACACAGAGCGTGCAACAGATGTTGCTTTTTCTCCTGTGGATAACCATTTAGCAACAGCCTCAGCTGATCGGACTGCAATGCTATGGAACTCTGATGGAACTCACCTGAAAACATTCAAGGGTCATTTGGATCGACTTGCTCGTGTTGCATTCCATCCATCTGGAAAGTACTTGGGAACCGCGAGCTTTGACAAGACATGGAGGTTATGGGATATTCATACTGGGACTGAATTGCTTCTCCAAGAAGGTCATAGTAGAAGTCTTTACGGTATATGCTTTCACCCGGATGGATCTTTAGCAGCATCATGTGGTTTAGATGCCCTTTCCCGTGTATGGGATCTCCGAACTGGAAGAAGCATTCTTGCATTGGAGGGCCATGTTAAACCGGTATGTGTGGACATAGAGAATCAATTTCTCTTCGACTCTTGTTTTTTCACTTTTTTGTCGGGCTTCTTTAGGTTATTTTGATTTTAGCTTTTTCTTTTGCTTGATTCACTTGGGTCTCGGTTTTCCTACCAGATTTGCAACATGACATCTGGGATCATTTTTTGTTGGTGTTCTGCAGGTTCTTGGAATAAACTTTTCACCCAATGGTTATCATTTAGCCACTGGAAGTGAAGATAACACTTGTCGTATATGGGATTTAAGAAAGAAAAAATCTTTATACATAATACCAGCCCATTCACACCTTATTTCACAAGTAAAATTTGAACCTCAAGATGGACATTTTTTGGTGACTGCATCATATGATATGACTGCAAAGGTAATTTGTCTCCATGTCAGATATTAGTCCAAAAATCAAAGGTGAATAATTAGGCTATGGGTGGCATATTGAGTAATCATGGTGATCTTGTTTTTATCAGGTGTGGTCAGCTCGAGATTTCAAGCCTATAAAAACACTTTCTGGACATGAAGCCAAAGTTACAAGTTTAGACATTGGAGGAGGTCAGTTTATTACTCTTTTTCATTTTCTTTCTTTCCCTTTTCTTTGTTTATATTTCATTTTGTTTCATTGTTTTGTTTGTTTATTGCTCTTGTTGTTGGGGGGGGGGGGGGGGGGGGGGTGATCAAGATGTTATCGGTGCAGGTAGATTGCAAAATTAGTATTTTTGCCACACTTATGCAGATTTATAATAATCATATGTGCACTGTTCAATGCCATTCTTGGTATATCTTGAAGATTGTGTCTGCATTTTTTTTTATCTTATGTGAAAGTACATATTGCTTCTTTCATTACAAACAGAGTTATATGGCATTTTATTGATTTTCAGTGTGATTATGTAGACTTTTCTTTACCAACAAATACATACTGCATGTCAGCAGGTCAAATTTGTGTGTCCATTTATTGTATTGCATAAGTTATTCTTGTGATAAATGCATATTGCTGATTAATAAATGCATGCTTTTGGTTTAACTTAGCAGTGCTATCCAATATATGATCTCTATAGGGTGCCTTTGTGCTATGCTTCCAGTTTTTTATTTTACTAGTTTAGTTTATTACTATAATAGCATCAATTGTATCTGTGCATTCATTGAAGTTTCCAGCCTCTATCAAGTAAAATATCTTGTACTAATGGCCAGGCTGTGTGTGCTGAGACCTTTTCTCTTAGCTATATTCAAGTTTCTTAATCTGTTCTTATGTTGAGTCTTAACTATCCTTTTGTGTGCAGATGGACAATACATTGCAACAGTTACATATGATCGCACTATAAAGCTGTGGTCCAGTAAGAATAATGAAAGGAAAATGGACGTAGATGAAGAGGAGAAGATGATGGATTTAGATAGAGAGGTGGAGAGAATTGATCTAGATGGAGAGAAGAAAATGGAGACATAGAGTACATTTCTTTGGATACCATGTATCTCATAAATCCATGGTCAGTGAGCATTCTGTTTACATTTGTTGCTTTTAAGTTATTTCCTTTTAATCTGTTTAGCTTCCAAAATATTCTAGTGACTGAACTTAGGATATTATTTTTTAATATGTTGTGTTTGGGTAGCACTTTCCAAAAATATCCAGGCATTTCGTATTCATACATCTGTTTGCTAGAGAACTGTTTGAGGTCACCCAAAAAGTCCCTTAAATATTCCCAAAGCAACACATCTAGAAGTATATGCACACCGCTAAGAGAGAATTTTTTTATTTGTAAACCTTCTATAGACTATAGGTTGAATTTAGACAATACAAATTGTCACCCTGCTCATGTGTAATGAACTTTGAATCGTTGTTCAAAGTGATCTAAATTGAGATGTCCTCATGTGTTGCTATATACCTGGCTCCATTCTGTTGCCGTTTTCTTTTTGTTGTTTGATGCATTCTGTTGGATGCTACTATTATGATGTGTTTACAAGCGCTCTGTTTCTTGTTTCTAGTATCTGTTACCATTTACGTATGAAATCATATATTTTTAATTTTTATAAAATTATAGTAGAAATATCTGAAACAATTGATTTAATGCATATTTTCTCCCAAATTGAAGACATAATCCAATTTCATTGATGATAAATGCTGTTTTACATGTCCATTTTGAGTCTATTATCAGAGTACAAAAATAAGGGATTTTTTTTTTACTTTTTAATGTGGTTTTATTTCAGCAAGAGTGGCCTTTGGGGGCAGCCAAACTGCTAATGTTTAAGTACCTCTGCATCCCTTTGTGCTCTTCACAGGTGCAACTGTTTCCCTGAACCCCCAATTCCTAGTTTTGGAATCAGAGCTTTTTCTGGTGCAATTTTTTTTTCTTCACAAGTTCAGTTTTTATCGCATTTGGGGGCTGCCATATTTGAATTTACCAGATGAATTTCGTTGAAGTGCCATCACAGAGAGCTGATACTTCAGCCAAAGGGCATAGCATCTTCTGCTGTTCAATTTTGCCAAGATTTCACCACCAAAAGCAAAGCTGAACAATCAATGATTTTGCACTGTTGATCTGTGATGGGGTAGATTTTGCGTTGGCAAATTCAAGGATTCTCAATTGTCGATTGAGCGTTTAAAGTTTCCAACTTGTTTGACATTACTGGATTTTCCGAGTCCTAGCATTTTGATCTGAGATCCATGTGACCGTGGAAGATAAATGATTTCTGGTTCTCTCTGAGAGATTCTCTTTGTAAGCTAGACTTGTATTATCATGTATGATTATCAATTTTCACAATATAAACTGTCAGACGTATTATCATGTATGATTATCAATTTTAAAAATATAAACTCTCAAATGACATGCTCTTGAGTCTTGACCAATGTTTTGGGTGGTTAATACTGTAAAATGGAATTCTCTTTCTCTGCAGAATCAAAGCAAAATAATATACAGGGAAAAGATGTACACAGCAATTTGCCATGGCATGCCCATGCAACTAAATTCCTGTAAAGCTAGAATCAAAATTTTGAGATCTGAATTACAGAGAAACACACATAATCTTCTTGTATTTTTAGGTTTGGGCTCGAGACAATTAGAAGATTGATGTAATCAATGGCCTATAGCTTTCATTTGTACCAACCAGCAAGTACATGCCTCAGCCAGAAACAAAAAAGGCACGAGAGAGCCTGTTAAAAGAAAAATAAAAATAAACAAATCATTAGACAATACAGTAATAAATTTCCAATTCTGGGGTTCTGCTAATACACTTGGGTTTAGTTTGGTAGGGAATAAGATTTTGAGAGCAACTCATCTCATATTTGGGATACGAAAATTCTCTAGGTTTTGTCTTTATTAACATTAAAACAAAAAATCTCCATTTTCCATCTGTATTGAAACAATTGTCTACACTTTATGTTGATGTTTAATTTTTTGTACAATTATGTTGTTCTTTGACCACATATCCCGTCGCTTATTCTCTTTTCCCGCCATTATCTCCTTTACCAAAATAAAACCCAACCATACTGCCATGGATATTAAAAATGAGCACTGACACACTCAATATATGATGCACTATTATAATATATGAGGTTCTATTATAGTGCATGGCAAAAGATTATGTCATTTTTTCAAACGAAAAAAAAAAAATACTATTGTATCTCAGTATACCATGTACTTCAATAGGAGAATGTGGAAAATGTATGATTTAAAAAAAAAAAAGTTGATGTAGAGTGCGAATGGGACTACACTCGAGGCTGTACATATCATTTTCCATTAAAAAAAAATACAATTCGGGTCATATATGGCATGTGGGACTACGGGCCCGTTTGGTTAGTTTCTCAAAGGAAAATGTTACACTTCACACTCATTTTGAAGTTTTTTGAGGGTATATATAGTTGTTAAATGAATTACATGCTATTACAAAAAATGTATATATATTTTATATTTCTCTAATAGAGTATATGCTGACATATGAGTATACGCTTGATACTCACATTTGAGTATATAATTTATTAGGGTTCATATACTTACTTAGGACTATCCCCGCACGCTTTAGCGTGGCAGATGGGACACCCTCGTCGTGTGGTCGAATCCTGCCGGGCGCAGAAGAAAAAAACAATGATTTAGTCCCCTAGGGACTGGTTACTGCAGGCCCTTTTGGGCTGGTTATGAGGGGTCTAGTGGTCATGTTTTTCTATATTCTGGATACAAAACCTTTTTACTAAAAAAAAAAAGAAATAGAAATAAAAAATAATGAACTAAGTTAGGACTACAGGAATATCATTGCCCTTTCTCAAAAGCAGAGTACCTATTCTGAATGGCATGCTATGTAACATGATAATCATGATGGATGTAAAACATGTCAGGATTACCTGAAAAACCAGAAGTTTGATGCATAGTGTCTTTTCTGAGCAAGAGCCGAATAATCTGAGGAAGAGGTTCACAAGAGTACCATCCTTGGTGCCAGTCAGTAATCCAGTTTTGGGGTCATACCTGAATGAATGAGGGAATTTCCAATATGTCAATAAAAACAAGTCACTTATTATTCCAATTTCAGTTTTACAGAGAGGATGCTGCATTGGAAAGAAGAGCAGTACCTTGGCAAGCGATGCCTAGGACATGGTATGATCTTTAAAAGCTGAGGATAAAAAAAAGAAGAAGAAAAAAGCGTGTGCGTGTTAGGTCTAGGTTACAGCAGAATCAGTAGTAGATTGTGAAGCAAGCGAAGAAGAACTATATTTGTAATTATATACCTGAGGCAATGAATACAGGAAGTTCAAGACCTGAGGGAGGAAGAAGAGCAGTAGCGTCTCACTGGAATAGGGGAAAATAGTTAATATACATTGACGATCGAAACAAAATGGATAAATACATGCAAAACATATATATGTGGAGAGAAGTATGATATACAAAATACACCATGCATGTTCAAACGGCAGTGCCCATGCTCACAGGTGCTGTAGTGCCTGGCAATACAAACTCGAAAATGTTTTTTTCTAACTCCTTGTTCTGTGTAATAGTTTCAGTAGTGTCATGGACGTACAGTTTGTGAAAAAGATGATGAATAACATAGGTAATAAAAGATAATTTATGATAGTCTGTATTGAATTATACGTTTAAAAATATCTCAATTTTTTTCTCATATCTAGTAAAATAACATTTCACCAAATACCAACCATTAAGCTCGCATCGGGGTAAAAGGTTGCATAATTACTAGTTAATATAGACTATGTGCTCAAGTCATATGCTGCCCTTATTCAACATCACCACAGCATATTTACTAAATTATTTAATATTGACATATACCCTGTTTCTTAAATGTTCTGGATCAGTTCTAAGTTATAACAAATTAAGTATGCAATTTTACAAGTAAGAATCAATTGACAAGCTCACCTGAAGTGACCAAGTATTCCAGCCACAGCCAAAGACATTCCAGCAAAGTATGTGTATGTGTCACCAACAAAAACAGAGGAAGGATACCTTGGATTCAAAAAGCAAAACAAACAAATCACGTAACTATGCATTTGAAAATGTTAAGAAAATCCAAATATCTAACAAAAAGAATGTTATGAAATGTGTTGCAAAGGACAACTTCAAAGCTTGATTACCAGTTATAAGAAAATAAGGCCATTGAGGTTGCCAGAAAAGGTTGGACAAGGTAAATGGAGAATGCATGTGCCTGTTTATACTCGGGGTCTGTAGATGCTCCAATTTGCATTACATTATGTATCAAAACCTGCAATCAAGCCCATATATTATTCTCAAGCATTACAGTATCTAGCTTCAATTTCAACAATATAACGGTTTATTCATTTCCATACTGCAGCTGCGATTACAACCGTCTGACCAACTTCAAGTCCATTTATGCCAGCATGAATGTTGATAGAGTTGGTACAAAATACAGCCAACATGCCCATATAAAGTTTGTATATCCATCCTGTGCAATACATAGATCCATATAAGACCATAATTAGATGGTGCATCTATATTTAAACAACTGGAGTAGAGCAGTGATTAGAGCAAAAGATTTCAGCATAAATGCAACATGGGGAAATTCAAAAAAAAAATTTCCCACAAAGCTGCCCATCTTCTGACGCTGTGTTTGTATCGCAAGTTGAGGTACTCGTTCTCATAGAATTACTTCATACAAAGGGCTAACATTGGCTAAATTGGTGATGAGAATTGACAAATGCAACTTGGTTTCTAACAATGCCATGGAAATATATGTCCTTAAAATCAGAACTGCTAAGAGCAATGAAGCAAGAAAAATATGAGATTGGAAACCAAGGGTAGTTAATAAAACTGCTAACAATAATGTAATTCTTTGCTCAATGGGGGATTTCTTCCATAATCTACTGATTATACAAGTTGGGACAATGTGCCACATTTTGTCAAAGCAAATGCATTATAGCTAATTAGCATAAGATAAAAGGTCAAGTCAGTAGATTTGAGATCAGCCGGTTGTGAATGTTTAAAATTTCTGTTTTGATCATAAAATTTGTGAATAAATTGGCTTATTTCTAAGGCCTACACATGGAAAGTCATGAGCACACCATGAGGAAAACAACGCATTTCACTAATTTTCTCCTCAATTTTTTAAGGAAAACTGATTTATTTATATTTTCATGGTGTTCTAGGTAATGACCAGTCAGAATGCAGGAAAAGAAATTTAATTCCACGTTAAGAAACAAGAACAATACATGCATCATCAATATTAGAATATTTCATCATTTATATCCCATTAGCACAAGAATATACCAAATGACTTACCAAGGTCTAAAACTGCAGAACCAATATATGGTATAAGGGGCTTTGGTATAATGATAGTTGTATGACCAGCATATGCCATCAACAATGGCAACCCAGCAAATGATGGCAACAGCAACTTTCTGCTCTTCATAATCCAACGAGGAACAATAAGATTAGTCAAAAATCTTTATTGGTTAAACCAGTTACTAAACTAGCTCATAGAGGGACGCAAGAATTGAATTCATCCGAACAGTGCAAAGGCTTACACTCTCCATGGAATATCGAGGACATCGTCAACAAATCCAAGCAGCAACATGAAACAGATAGATGCTAATGCTGCATTGTACTCAACTAACCACTGCAAGAAGTCAGAGTTAAGCTTACAAAAGTGTTCAAAACCTCAACTTCTGACCTGATCTATAGAAATTGTGCTACTGAAAGTCATACATTGGAGTCTGCTGTGAAGTTGAAGTGTTGGAACAATATTGCTACAACCAAGAAAACAACTCCAACAACGATACCCAATGATTCGGGCCTGCAAAACACAAGGAACTATTCAGTAATGATTCGTGGATATGATTATTATAAGACAAGAAAAAAATTGAAAATGCTATACAGAAGAAGACTGCACAACAAAAACTCAATTTTTGAATTTCAAAATTGAACAACCCTATACCACCTAAAAACAGCATTACAATCAAAATCTGCTCCACAGATAACAGAAACATAAAGATCCATCTAGTCCCATTTTTAGCACCACTTCATATACCTTTAGATGAAAGCATATGAATAATGAATATACCTTTATATGAATGTATGCACACCCATATAAAAGCATATACCTTTTTCTAGCAATTCAACTCATCACAAAGAAAAAATACGATTTTGAATCCAACCAAGTTTACGATATACAAAGAACAAACAAAACCACAACAAAAGATCTCAACTTGAACAAAATTCACACCATCCAAAGCCAACCCACCTCATAAAACCATCCAAAAAAAGCAACTTTTATACAAACCCGCAAAGAAACTCACACTCTGATGTTGCCCTCCGGCGTTCCCTTCTTGTTGATATCAAACCCAAATAAATTCCGCCGGAGCACGTACTTGGCCGCCACGGGTATCAATCGGACGACCACAACGAACCCACCAACGCTCATGGCAGCGTTGATGGCGATCGAACGCCTCAGATCGCTCTCAATCTCGTAGTGGAAGCAGATCAGGTACAAGTAGGGCACGGTGAAGGCGACCAAGGCCGCCAACACGAGCCCCAGCTTCGGTGGTCGCAAAGGCTGGTCCTCCGATGGTGGTGGTGGTAGCGGGGTCTCCGCCTTCGGTGGAGGCGGCGATGGAGCCGGAGCGGTGGTTTTCCGGCGAACCGCCATTAAAGGCTCTCGCGAGATCAAGCTTTTGATTAACGACTCGATCGAACGGGTTTTCACTCTATACAAAACCGTCGGATCGATGGACCTTTTGTGGGACCATGATTGATGTGTTTCTCGCGTTTTTATTGGTCCATGGAGGTTTACCTGACGTGTACGTTTGTGATTGGGTGAATTTCCGACCGTCCGTTTTTCGTAGATTCTATGGCTTTTGAAGTTTGTATCTTGAAAGTAGACTTCAAAGCTTATGAACTTTGTATTTGCAGATGGTGTTTTTAATACCAGTGCATTGCTTCAAGTGCTCATTTATGAATGCAAATAATATATAAGCATTGACATTTTAAGTGAAAAATTGTTTGTTTCGGCAAGAAAAATTAATTCTTAGGCTGCTTTTGATTCGGCAGAATGTTGATTTTAAATGCTAATTTATAAGTGTAGATTATATCAATGCTGATAATTTTATGCAGTTTAGAAAAAAAAAATGTTTGGTTCAGTGGATAATACAAGTACTTATTCAAATAAGTGTGTTTGGTTTACCACTTAACAATAGTGCTTATTATAAGGGTTGTTTAGTCTATTTAATAAGTATTGAATGTTATTTTAATGTTGGGATTTTTAGTTTTAAGTCCCCACAAACCATCATATTTAGTGATCGATCCCTTCCTTCTTTGTATTTAAGTTTTAGTCCCCAGATTTAAATGATAGTTCCTTTTTAATCCCTGAGAGGGACCTATCCATAAATTATTTAATTTACTTTTTATTCCCTATAAGGGACTTATTCATGAATTATCTTTTAAATCGGAAGACTAAAACTTAAATACGAAGAAGGGAGGAATCGATCAATAAATATGATGGTTTGTGGGGATTTAAAATTAAAAATCCCTTTAATGTTTAGTTGAATACTTGAAAAAAATGCATATTTTTTCTAATAAAAAAAGTAATGAAAATAAAATTATAAATTCAAAATTACAGTTAAACATACACCATAAATTACAACATCAACAAATCAATGAAGGAAATAATAAAGCAAACCAAAAACCCATAAAGAGAGATGTCATGGTTGCAAGAACTTTTTTATAGATGTCATGGTTGCAAGAACTTTCTTATAAATTCAACCAAAAAAACTTTACTTCATCATAACAACAACTTCAACACTCACCAAAACCAGAAAACAAAATCTAAAAAATCTTCAAAAAAATTATCCATAACAAAAGAAGAAACATATGTGACACATTCAAAAATTCTCAAGCATCCA
The DNA here is from genome assembly GCA_030737835.1 of Acorus gramineus. NCBI lineage: Eukaryota > Viridiplantae > Streptophyta > Magnoliopsida > Acorales > Acoraceae > Acorus > Acorus gramineus. The sequence goes on along the minus strand of CM060848.1, from coordinate 26,394,029 downwards.
TATGTATACATACTCAGGCCACACAGTATACATTGCTCAACAAAAATGAGAGACACATAGATATATATCATTTCATTCTACAATTCAAGAAATGTTCATATCTTTTTTTTTCCTATCAATAAACATGGAAATACATAATCGAGCTACCTGAGTAACATAAAAAATGTAATAGTTTGTTTACTAATAATACATTCTAATTCAACATATTATATTCTTTTGAAATAGGGCTACATGATTTTTACCAGAATTGATACAAGTATATGTGGCTGCCACAAGTTTGACAGCTGCTTTGCAACTTGACTAATTATAAAACAGAAACTGGGGGTGTTTGTTCACAGTTGGCTTTAAGTGAAATTTCCTCCTTGGCACCTTCAAACATTACAAAGAAATCTCCTTGGGCTTTGTATTAAACATGGAAATCATCAACTTTTATATGTACCACATCCTGGAGATGAAGAGAATGAGATCTTCATGTCACTTGCATCCCCACGTGCAATCCTCACATTCCTCTTTTTTAAAGTTATATACTTCATTTAACTTCATGAAAAAATTATTTCCTAGTACTCAATTGAAAACAAGTCTGAATCCATGAAAAACAGCTACCACAATTACACATAGGTAAGTCTTATAAAGGCTAAAAAGTTATAACATAGCAAAGGAAAATGTCTAAAAGAACAATCTTGGTATTTCCAATACCATTGCACCACAATCATAGTCACTAGCATATCAATTATTCTTTTTATAGACAGATTGCATCTATAAACTTTAACCCTGTTGCCTGGCAATAAAATTTCTATTCCAGAGTATGGCTAAATTTGTGGTGTTTATGAAAAGGTATTTATGTCTATTTTATGAAGAAATTTTTTTATCGATATTTGGTTCACTATTTTTTATAAAATGGGCAAACTAGTCTTTCAACAAGTAATAAGTAAAATACTTTTTTAAATAAGCATCAGATTGTTTACTTATAATAAGTACTTATAATAAGCACTTAATACAAATACTCAAATAAGAAATAAATTGTTTATTTTAAGTGAAAACCAAATAAGTGCCTATTTTTTACCAAACCAAACGCCCCTAATAGCTTCTTCTTCTTCTCTTTCGCTCCAATCTCAATTCCTATACCTCATTAAACCCGTATCCTCATATTAATGCGGTATATAACACCTTAAAATTTTTACACAATTTTTATACATGAATCTATACAATTAAAGTATGTACCTCATTTTTTTTTTATAGATAAATATATTATTTACAAAAATTAAAACATGTGTAGACTGGAAATGAGATTGAAATAAAAAAAGTATGTAACATTTTTCTTTTAATATACCCAATTTTCTCAATAACCATGGTACAACCAGCCCACTTTTTAGTCTCATTTCTACCTCTGAAACTATACAACTTCATTTGAAATCTATATATATACAATTTCATTTAGACGACAAACAAGACAAAAATTGAGAGTGGTTATAATGTCATTGTAAAATATTTCTCACATAATAGTATGTATGTTTGTTTTTTCCAAGTATTCTTAATTGATCAAAAAAGACAAATTGAAATTTGTTTAGGTTTTGATGAATTTCATAGAGACGGCTCACAAACATTATTTGTATGAGTGGGTGACTTCATGTTGGTTATGATTTATTTTTTCATGCTAATTTGTCAATGAATTAAATACAAACTGGATAAATCTTTATGATACAGATTTTAATAGTGAAGTTAAAAATATTTTTTGTATTCGTGGAGATACATATCCTTTACTGAAAATTAAGACATGTCTAAGTACTTACATATAAGAGTTCAAATCAGATTTAAGGTGTGTTTGATTGCGCGATTGATTACGAAACTGATTCGGTAATAATCTAGGTTTTAAAATTGATTATGTAAGAAGCTGCTATATATAATAAAAGTGTTTGGTTGAGCAGGTTTCTACAAACACAAAAACTGTCCAATCATGCAATCAAACGATGCCCTTGGATCTTCTGGTCACTTCAAAATATTGTAGAACAATAATGGATGCGTTATTTTTTTATCACATAAGATGTTTGTGAATCGATTTCACAAAGGGAAGGAATGATTTGGTGAAACTGAACGGGATAAAAGGGGGAACTACTCACAAAGGCAAGGTATGATTTTCATTACCAGCAAACAAGATACATTTTTTACTTCATTTTCATTGTATGGAGTGAAAGCACATACATTAATCTCCAACTCAAGCACCCAATCAAGCCTGGCGTTTGGGACGATTACGGACAGAACCCACCGCCGCCGTCGGAACCACCATGGGTTTCGCTTCCTCCACCCCTTCTTCCGCCGCCCCCTCCTCCGCCTCGTCCGCCTCACTCTCTTCCATTATCGCCTTGTTCATCGCAAGCTGAAGAACACACACAAAGAACAACATTGGGTCAGTGCGGAATTACATCAAACTGTCTCCATGCGAAGAGAAACAGAGGGACCTCTTCGACGAAGCGTTCGTCGAGGCTGTCGGAGATGCGGATGGAGGAGATGACGGTGACGGCGATGAGGGAGAGTGGGAATACGAACGCGAAGATGTAGCTCGTCGTGCTCGGCGGTCCCGCCCTCACCGACAGCGACGCCGAGCGCCTCCGACGGTTGTTGTTCGTCGTCGTTGTTGGCTTGGGCGGAGATGTTCCGATGTGGGTGTCGCGGGGGAGGTACGGAAACGACGGTGGGGATCGTTTGGTGGGATTTGATGGACGGTGGTGGTTTGGGGTGGCGGGGTTGCAGAGGAAGGCGTTTGTGGAGGGGGAAATGGTGGCCATTTTTTTGGTGGTCCTTTTTTTTTTTTTTCTTTGCCTTTTGTTTTAACCGTTGTTTTGGTGGGCTTTTGTTATTTTTAGTTGAGGTCCTTTCCTTCCACTCATTTAGTTTATCCACCCCACCACAAAAAAAATTGCAGGGTGGGAGTGGGGTGGGAAGAGGAAAGAAAAAAGAGAGGGGGGGGGGGGGTGGACGGAGAGAGCGGCGCGCGCACCATAGGAGGTTGGAGGGAGGAGGAGAGAGAAGTGGTGGTGGCACCGAGGGAGGGCAGAGACAGCGGGCAGAGGTTTGGGGAGGGCGATAGTGGATAGGAAAGAGAGAAAGAGGGGGACGGTTGTCCTCTTCCGCCATCTTCTCCCCGCCTTCCGCCACTCTTCCCAATCCTGCTCTCTTTCTCTCTCCATCTGTTTTTTCTTTGCTCTCCTCCTCATTCTCAAAAAGTATTTTTTTAATGGGATGGACTTGAAGTTAAGAGGTGAAAATTAAGATCCACTTTTTAGTTGGACTGATGGGGGTTGTGGTTATAGTTAGTCTCCGTCGATCTTAAGATCTCATTTATGTTAGAGCTCTATTACACTTAATTATTTTTACAGTAAAAAATACAGTTTTATATATCTCATTATTCATTTTATTCCCTATATCAATATATATCTCGTTAGCATTTTTTACAATTTTTATATATAATATTATTCACTTCATTGAAATATATAGATTTTACATTTAAAAAAATGCATACCTCATTAAATAGCGTTTTAGATTGTAAAATGATTTCTGTGTAATATTTTTCCGTGTTTTTCTTTTTTGTTGATTCATGTTGAATAAAAATCTCATAACACCAATCAACCAAATAACAAATTATGAATGATGTAGGGGGTGCAATTTTTGACGGTATAGCAAATCCGAATCAATCCAAACCAAGTTTTTTTTTTTTTGGTTTGGGTCAATAGTGTGAGTTGTAAAATTAATAAACCGAGTTAATTTGGTTTGGATTTGATTTTATGTCCAAAAAAACAAGTGAACGGAACTTAGCCTAATTAAATTTAAACCATGATATTTACCATCAATATTCATTTAAACAATATCAAAATAAAAAAGAATCCATATACCATCAATCAGTTCGGGTTGGTTTGTTCTGGATCGATTAAATAATTTTGATTTGGTTTATATTTTTAGCAATTCAGTTTCATATCGGTTCAATTCAATTCAATTTTAAAGATTAAATAATTTAGAATTATAATTTAATTCAATTTTGATTTGCAATAAACCGAACTCCTACGTGTTTCACTATGGACAGATAATCCAAATTCAATGTGTGTTCCTAAGGATTATAAATCATCATTTTATATAAACTAAAATGTATGAAAATCATTTTAATAAAATACGAATAAAAACTTTGGGAAAATGATAAAAAAAAAATCTCTAAAAATTTAGAAATATCCAAATCAGTCACTTTTTAAAATTATACCTAAAAAAATCTCATTTTACAATTTTAGAAACATAAAAGATTAATCTACCCTTATGTAATTTAATCTTTAACATCCCTCTAACCTTTATTAGGTTATTCCACACCGAAAACATATATTTCTTACAAAACAACAATTTATCTCTATATGACCCCTTAGAGGTTATGTTATTATATATCATATTGTGTGTTTCTTTATATATATATCTTATCTGATGTTGTTTATTATTTTTCATTTTGTATAATCATAATATGTAATTTAAATCTGTGTTGCACCCTAATGCAGGAGATGATATTTTAATATTCTAAATGCGTATACACATTTTTTTTGCTTGGCTATTCACATATTTTAATGGTGTTATTAGTGCATATCCATTTTTTTAAAGAAGCGTCAATACTTAATGGCGTTTATCATAAAAAATTCAAATTATATTACACATATATTACAAAATCCACTTAATCATAAAGAATCTAGAATAAAAAAAATTCTACATGAGAATATGTGAAATATATTAACAAAATTAAGAGGGTGAAATATTATAACAAAGTTGAAAGGTATGAAATATATTAAGGATCTAATTACATAAGGGAAAGTTAGTCTTTTGTGTTTTTAAAATTGTGAAATGAGATTTTTTTAGGTATAATTTTAAAAAATGGTTGATTTGAGTATTTCTCACTTTTGAGAGATTTTTTTTTGTCATTTTCCCAAAAACTTTTATGACACAGGAAGCTCCAAATTAAACAAGAACGAACATGGAGAATAAAAAAAGATGAATTGATTTAATTATTAACCTTATCATCCAACTCATTGAATTTAGGTAATGCTTTAAATGCTATTAATCCAACAAGCATATTGAAGAGTTACTAAAGAAAAGAGAAAATAAAAAGCATATTGAACAGTCAATATTATTTCTATGTGAGTGGTATCTAACAAGCATATTCCTTGGCTTTCTTATCCTATGCCATACATTAGGATTACAAGGAGTTACAATGTGAGCGGTTTCTTCTAAAAGTATTAGCTGTCCACCACCTCATTATTTTATTATTTAATGAAGTCAGGGACATGTTATAAAAAAATATATAAATATACAATAAAAATAGCACACAATTTTATTTAAATGCATGCATTTAACTTATCTTATATATTACTCCATGCCATGAAAATTATGGACTCATCGTAGATGTTATGATATTATGGTTGAATATATTACATTCAAGTGTTTTTTTTTTTTTATATACTTAAGTATATATTTTTTTTATGAAAGATAAAAAATATACATATATTTTTTATGAATTGAATGTATATATATAATTTTTTTTTATAATAGAATATATACTAAGATAGCTGAATAGTATTATGTTAGACAATTTCAAACATTGTATTAGTAATATGAAAATTATAAACATGACTACAAATTATACTGAGAGTATCAATGCCCAGACATGATAAAAGCCATAATCCAATGGGTCTAATATATAACAAGATGCCACGTACCTTTATTCCGACTTCCAAGCTAAGTAATCACCTATTATTATTTAAAGATAAATATTATCTAATCATATGGCAATGAGCCAATGACTCAATTATTCTGATTATGATTCTGATATGCCATTGATTCTGTGGAACATGTTCTGAATATTGCTTTATTCTAAAGATACGAAATGTCATATACATGTTTAGACTGATTTTAAATGGACATTAACGAATATATGATGTTACATACAGTCATACACACTGGTCACATACCTTTTTTTTTTTTTTTTTATAGAGGTATATGTTATAAAAAATAAAATATGTACTTCAATTAATCAAATATATTATTTAATGTACAAGATAAAAAAATATATTATAGGGGCAAAATAAAACCGCAAGGTTTTCATGTAACGACAATACTCAAAACTCATATACTTGATTTTGCACAAACTATTCATTTTACTATTTTAAAAAATTATTAAAAATAATAAAATTTAAAAATCAATTTTGATATCCTAGATGGAATTGATAGAGATCAATTTTGATTTATTAGGGGTTGATATAAATCTAAAAATTACTAACAATGCTAATTTAAAGGCCTAAATAAAGATATTTTTGAAAATTAAACATTTTAGTTGTATAACCATTGAAAGATCTCTACATTCTATCTCTATGTATAAAATTTCGCACGATTTGAAGATCGTGACTCTGGATTTCTAGCTGCTGGTAATTTTATAATTTGCTTGATGAAAATATTTCGTGGTCCAATTTACATCAGAATCGGTTCTACATCACTGTTTCATGAATCCCAACAATACCCCTCCTCACGAACTTGCAAATCCACTGTTATTAATGGGCATTCTGGGAACATATGACCAAACACTCACTAAAAAAAAGTGGCCATGCAAGCTCTCCATCAATGTAGGAACCATGTCCTATAATTAATTGTACACTCATTTCACTAGAAAAAGACAGAACATATTCACTACAGTACAGAGAGAGAGAGAGAGAGTTGTTTCAGAGGTTCTAATCAATCATAGTCTACTTTCTCTGTCTGTCCAAATATTTTATTTCACCATTTCATGGTAGTGCTTGTCATCTTATACGTTGCTTTCAAAGCTTCTCCTCTGTTTTTTTTTTCATATTTAATTTTTTTTATAAAGGTCGATTTCTTCGGTACCTTCATCTGATGATGGCGTTTATGTCAACATGGGTTTTGTTTCATTGAACAAAACAAAGATTTCTCTATCTATTGTTTCACTTGTTTTGGGTCTTTGTTTTCTTGTTCTCCTGTTGTCATAAACTAAGGTTAATGTCTCATGCTTTTGATTTATTTATTTATTATTATTCTCTGTTTCTTGCAGTCCTTGTTGTGGTCGTTCATAGAATACATTTTATTCTCTGTTTTGTCTGTTGGGGTTTTGTTGTATGTTCTATTTAAGCTGCTCTTCTGTTGTTTTTCTTCTTCCTTTTCTTCTTCCCTTCCCTGATGCCTTGAATTTGGGTGGTTTTTATTTTTCTTACCTTGTTAGATTCTATCTACCCTTTTAGATTGATATTAGTTTTTGTCCAATTCAGTCATTCATTTGAATTTATATACCTGTAGATGCTCTTATGGTTTCTGTGTTTTATGCTTTTGAGTGATTATAATTCATTTTATACACAAATCCTAACATGCATTTAGTCCACTTTTTATTTCACTAGATTAGATGAAGCATTAACATGAAATTCATAGTCTTCATCTATCCATATTTTTGTTTTCATTTTTTTTCTCCTGATAATCTTAAGGTATCTGTCTTTAGAAGACAAAGGTCCTATTAAAGAGAGTTTCTAACATTACATTGTATCTGTATCTTGCTATCTTTGCAGATGCTTATTTGAAGTCTTTGTCTTTTTTAGACTTTCGTTTTTCTTTCATTAGTTATCATGTTATTTGATTTCAAACAATATAGAAGTTTTCGATTGATCATTTTGGGTATATTTTTGGTAGGCTATGTGGTTGTTATAATGCCACAAAGTTTTTGAATTATAATTGGTTTCCTCATATGGACAACCATTCCTGATTGTTCATTTGCTGGTTTATTTACTTTGTTTGTATTGTTTTCGGACTCTTTCAGATCTTCAAATCAATATAGTTATGCTGATTGTCACCTAAAACTATTCAGAATCATTATTGAATATGGATTAGTTGCTTATTTGACATTAGAAATCTTGATGTTTTGATAGTTAGGATCTTATATATTCTATCACTAGCTGGTCCTGCTGATCGGTATCTTCATACGCATTAGCGCATTATATATTATTTTTTTTTTAATCTGCAATGAGAAAGATTTTAGATACATTCATCGGTAGGAATCTTAAATAAACCCTTTTTCACAGACTATATTAAAGGAATTTCCATCATAAGCTCTGTGACAAGTGTTGATGTTTGTATTAATATTTGAACCAGTGCCAATAACGTGATCCGAATGTCCAATTAAGATCTTCTTTTCATTCTCCTCACTTATACACACTCCACATAAAGATAGTATAATTCAACCTTAATTATCATCAGTATCTTCATTAACATGCTGCTGTTCTGTCTGTTCTGTCATGTGATGTTTAATACATATTTATCATCAAAAATCTATTTCAAAGGCATTAGTTCATGATGTTGAAACATAGCATTGGCCCAACATAGTATCTCATTTTGCTTGTAGAGTAGTAATAACAGGTTTTATAATTTATAAAAAGAAGACACTATTCCTCTCAATATCAGCACAGCCTCTGTATTCAAAAGAGAACTTTCTTTTTTAGTTGTAAATTGTATCAGCACAGGCATTCTACTTCTATTTATTCGTTAATTTCCCTGTCATGCAAATGATGTTTTTAATAATGGCACGTTGTCTTGCAGCTTAAAAGATGGATGAAAATGAAGCAAGGGGAGTCCGAAACTCCGACATTCTCATGCCATACTACAAGCTAGGAAAACCACTTGGCTATGGAACCTTTGGTAAAGTTAAACTCGGTAGGCATGTCACGACAGGGAAAAAAGTCGCAATTAAGATCCTCAACACCCAAATGTTAGATGATGTAGCAATACAAAGAGGTATGCAAATTCACAATAAATTAATTTGAGAAAGCATCGCAATTGTACTTGAAATTTTTTTTTTAAGTACTTACATGTTTCAAGGCATTGTTCATTCACTTTTGGAAGCTGTGAACTTTAGAAATGATACAATTCAGCATGTTTCTGTCTCTGAGTAGAACTTCAGTTGGATGAATATCTGGTCATCTGAATAGAAGGTTTGGTATTATTATAAATTCAAATGACTTTATGCGCTTTTGTTTTTCAGTCCAACGTGAAATCAAGATATTGAAGTCTTTCTCGCACCCTCATATTATGCGCTTCTATGACGTCATCGAGAGACCATCAAAAATTTATATTGTGATGGAATATGTGAATGCTGGAGAACTGTTCTATTATATCGTGGAGAAGGGCCGACTCGATGAAGATGAGACACGCCATTTCTTTCAGCAGGTAATCAAGGTTTTAATAATCAATAGAATCTACTTGGACACAACTTTTAATTGTAACATTTTATACTCAGTGCAGCATCTTTATCCTAACATAAGTTGATATTTAAAGCAATTTCTAAAGTTGATAGTGAATTCATTTTAAAATTGAGTCCACTTGAATTTTAAAATCTATTTATATGGTATAAATATAATTCAACCTTATTTAAGACGTGAACACTTGTTTTTATAATTCTTCGTGGTAATGTGTGTGCCTTTCCCTGTTGGAACAGATTATATCCGCCGTTGAATATTGCCACCTGAATATGGTGGCTCACCGAGACCTAAAACCAGAGAATATTCTTCGGGACTCTGAAAATAACATAAAGATTGGAGACTTTGGACTGAGCAATGTCATGAAAGATGGCCATCTTTTGAAAACAAGCTGTGGGAGTCCCAACTATGCTGCTCCTGAGGTATGCACATTTAAAACATTTTATGATATGCTGTGTTACATTGTCTTTCACTAATCACTATATGAAAACCTCCTTTCACAGGTTATCTCAGGTGATCATTATGCCGGACCTGATGTTGATGTCTGGAGCTGTGGAGTTATTTTATATGCTTTTTTATGTGGAAGACTCCCATTTGACTCAGACAATATTTCCAGTCTCTATGGGCTCATTAAGGTATAGGTTGCAAAAACTATTCATTTCGAATAAATGTAGAAAATATCAACCAAGTTGTTGATAATTCCATACTTTACTCAATTGGCAGCGTGGACTATACACCCTCCCTAGTCATCTCTCTCCCGCTGCAAAAGATTTGATTACTCGGATACTTGTTGTTGATCCCATGAAGCGTATCACCATTCCTGAGATTCGCCGGCACCCGTGGTTTCAACATAATCTTCCTTGGAACGTAGCTGTGCCTGCACAAGTTATGCAGAGAGCTAGGAGGGTCAGTTTGAATGTGCAGCTTTTTGGAACTTCAGATGTTTGGTTTATTTATGTGATAATGCTTACATCTATGATAGATTTCCATTTTGTTATAGATAGAATGCTGCCTTATTCCACTCTTCATGTTGCTTACCTTCCCAACCTTTTATAATATACCGATTTTACATAACCATTTGAAGCTGATGTTATGATCATGTTTGTGTTAAGAGGAATCGAAATTGTATGGCTTATGGATATTCTGCATGTTTTATGTTTATCAAATGCCTACAACCCTGCTACAGATACTTGATACTTGCCTTGTACTTTGTGGGTGTGATTTAATGGTATCACACGCGCTACATAAATTTCCTAATAGATTTGTCAAATATTAATAACTTGCCACTTATGGACCATATATATGCAGCATTTTTGTATAGCTTGTCCATATAACTGAACTGATAGATCAGGAAAGCATTATATGCTTAAATAGATGTGCATGTTTGGACTACACAAATGCATGTCTAATACATATTAGATTTAAAATCACGATCTTCCATGTAGATGTATGGTATACATGTGAGATCACGTGTATGAAATTTCAGAGGATAATCACCTCTCTCATCTCTTTAACCTGCCCATCTCTGCCTATTAAGTTCAGGACCATTTCTCTAATATCTGTCCAGTTCATATAAATATTGTTTGTCTTGCATGGCAATATGTGAGAACTTATAAAGTAAGAAAAACATTTTATAGGTATATCAATACTATAACTGAAAACTGACTAATTTTGTGGTATGATTTTGTCAAGGCCTCTGAAAAAAATTTCCAAAGCACAAGACTCACAATTTTGCATTCCTATGAACAATTTATTTAGTGCTCCCTTTGCAGTCCAATATTTTGGATATAATCCATCATCCCAAAAACCATTATAGTATTTGTATTCATTAGTACGACTTTGTGTTATTAACTTCCTACAAGATGATTTTTCTTCTTTAATATAAATTTCCGTTCATGGTATTCACGAATTTAACATACGAATCTTTTCAATTTTCATTGACTTGATATAGTTCTTGTAAAAAAAAATTTCCAATAAACAGATTGATGAGGATATCATACAAAAGATGATTGGTTTGGGATTCAACCAAGAAAGAGTGATAGAATCTCTTCAGAACAAACAACAAAATCAGGTGCCTCTTTCTCCCTTTTTTTTCCTTCTTGGTGTCATTTTTTTTTAAAACAACTGATACAAAGCTCTTCGATGCGCAGATGACAGTTACCTATAATTTGCTTTTGGATGGTCGACCTCGTGAACCAAACGGTTATTTGAGAGCCGAGTTTCTTGAGGTATGTGTGAAAATTTACATAGTGATCATGCTGCATCATGATATTTAACGATGCATGGAATTCTAGGTTAATGTGTAGCTAGTCTTGGTAAAAGCGAATATCAAATTCTATCAAGTTTTACAAGGTATACTTGCATGCTTTCAAAACACCATCAATCTGATCTTGATGTTTACAAACATTTTAATGTACTTGTGCATGTAAGATGAGAGTATAGTTCCATCAATATAAGAAAGTGCAGGAAAAATCATGAATTGTTAATTCATGAAACACTGAACTTCAAAAAACAACAAGAAGAAGAAGGTTGTGTTTGCAAGTTTGCAAAGGATGGAAACATCATCTATTTGTGATGGAAAGCCATAAATGGCTCCTACTAAACCAACCAAGCATGAAGTAAACTAATGCACCAATAGACCTAATTTGGTAATAAACTCATCAAATTATTGCCTAATCTCACTATAAATTAAAGCTACCCATACCTTTATCAAAATTTGTCGAGCTCCAGAATTTTATAATAAAGCCATTAGTCATTCCCACTCTCAGAAGACTTCTCTTCATTTTGAATTTTTATGCAGTACTATCATGAGGAGTTGAAAACATGAGAATTGTTTTCCCACCACCCCTGTTAATTCGTATTCCATAGCCGCATACACCAAATCACTGTCATCACCAAATGTAAATGATCTAAAAGAATCATTTGGCCTCTTCAGTGATGCAAATTTATATTATTTATCCATTTAAAACATTTTTTTCAAGTTCACCGTCATTGTCGATACTGTCTTAGTTGAAATAAACAAAAGAAAATTCTAATTTTATATTCAAGTTCTGTTATTACCATTTTTGTATAATCCTTGTGCCTTACTCTTGAACCATAAATTGCTTGAACCAATCAAAGTATGTATGTTATTCTTTCATCCTATATGCATGTATTCCAGGAGTATGTAATGCATTCCCCAAAGGTTCATAGAAAAACCAATGATAACTTTTCACTCTAGAAGACCGATATATAATAAGATGAATTGATGATAGTGACAGTTTTATTTACTGTAACACAGATAGAACAATTGAACATTAACTTTTCTGATTAAAATCTGCAATTATCCATTCCACACCCATAACATGAACTAATTCCTGACTCTCCTCTCTACAGCATATGACGATGCCTGGATTGCACCATTATGCAGGTCCATCTTCACTCACTGGAAGCAATTCATACTCGAATCTCTTCGAAAACCATGGAGCGTCACAACCAAGGCAGGCTCCTTCACAAGGATCTTGGGTGCTCGGAATTCAGGTCACTATTAATTCAATTCGTCGCATTAGTTCTTGTGTTGTGATTAGCTTCCTTTTTTGCCACCTTACACATAAAACCATATTCAGATTCTCTGTTCTTATTGACAGACTGAAGCTTCTCCTCGTGAGGCACTCACAGAGATTCTAAGAGCCCTTCAGAGGCTCAATGTCAGTTGGAAAAAGATAGGTCCCTACAACATGAAATGCAAGTGGTCTCCCACAATTTCTGGATACTTCTCAGTGCCTAGACTGATTAATATAGATTTAAATCATGCCCCAATCGAAGATGATGGCAGTAGTGATAGTGGATCCGGTAATCAATCAAGGCCAACTATTAAGTTTGAAATACAGGTACCACTTCTCATTCACCTACAAATAGATTTATGCTTGTGTTGCTGAGCTACTTACAGTCATAGTCACAAAAGTACTCTGAACTTATTTGAATGTTTGAAAAAGTTTAGCGATTGAATACCTCCCGTTCCTATCAAGTAAACAAACTTCTGCTCAACGAACTATATCCAGATGTCCATTTAGTTTGGATGGTTAATCACATTCTTTATTATTTCAAAAACCAACACTAATAATTGTAGCTACCTTTATACCCGCAATAAAAGTTTTTGCAACTAGTTGTCATAGTATTTTTATCATACATAATGGAATTCTTACCAAGTATTTGTCAAACACGAACTTTATGACCAATGTTTATAACAATGAAGAGTCTACGAAGAGTAGGGATTTGTTGTTTAAAATTATCGCATGGCACGCCACCTCCTTCTAATAAATCTAATGTCAATGGTTGTGTTTGATTACGTTGACAGCTCTACAAGGTTAGAGAAGGTAGATACCTCCTCGACGTGCAACGGCTTCAAGGGGTGCCCATGTTGTTCATTGAGATCTGCTATTTGTTCCTCATGGAACTGCGGTCAGCATGATGTTACCGCAGTGGATTGAATTTATATTAAATATTTAGATTATGAACTATATATTATATACAACTCTTGCATGGAAGATTTTCATTGCTTGTGGGATTTTGTAAATCAGTGCTCCCATACATATTTGAGTGCTATATATAGTTTCTGAATTTGTGATTCTTATTATAGATTTCATTGAATGCAAACTCTGCAACATGAAAATATAATCCTGGGTGGTTTTGATATTTTTGAAATCTCTATCTTGATGAATTGAATTCAATAAAGTTGGATTCAATAGGTTCAGTATAAGTGGTCCTGAAAGTAACAATGGAAGCCATATGCCAACATTATTAGATTTTTGGCAATCTCCTACTAAAATTGTTGATTGTATCTATTGCCTGACTGCCAGATCTTTAGCCCCCATTTGTTTTATGAATTGAAACTAGGATAAAGAAAGAATAGGTTATTAGGTTACCAAGAATTCAAGCCGGCCTAGATAAGACACGAATGCAAAGTACTTATGTTTATCGAAACTCTGCGTTTGAATACTTTCACGATATGTGTATTTTTTTTAGTTTGAATGATTTATCATATTTTTTATGATTTAAAAAATTACTGTGATGGTCGTTGTCGCCTCCATACTAAATATAGAAATTTTATGCACGTACTTTTTCACACTAATTTTCAAGATACTTCTAAAAAAAACTTAATTTTCTCTCTATTTTATATGATTTGTGAATATACAATTTCTACAATAAACCCATGACTCTTTTGGAGAGAAGAATAGTAGCATAATATGATTGAAATAAGTTGGTATTGATATTTCAGGTCCTCCTCGAATTGTGTTATTCTACTCATTCTGTTGCACTAGTATAGATAGGTCACATGTCATCACCTCTTACAAATTAAGCGACACACGTTAATTTATTTTTTAAAAATTTTATAAATTATTATTAACATTTTATTCATAACTTATATACATCAACCAAACAACAAATAAATTCATTATTATGTTTTCTAATAAAAATAACGAAAAATACAACTATATAGAAAATGCTACAGTAATTTATATTGGAATACTTATTTATCTCAAAAAAAAAAAAAACTATGTCCCTATCTAAACATGATCAAATTAAAATCAAATCAGTTGGATCCCGATTCAGACCCGACCCGGTCCTGGGGAATCCTCCCCAGGATCCATCGGACAAAGTCATGTTTGTGTCAATTATTTTAGCAGGGTATCATTATTTTGGATGAATTTATTTTAACATAAATTATTCCAGCAGGAAGCTGAATTTCATCAAAATATATGGTCAGCAATTGATTTTCTTTCTTTTCTGTAAATGCTTTGAAAGACAAATTTGTTTGACTTTTGGTTTAGAGCGATGATGCACTCAGTTCATTTTAGAGTCTTAACTGTAGTCCTAAATTGCGTTATCATAGTGTATAACTGTGTATAAGGATTTATCATAGTGTATGACTTTTTTTTTTCCTTTTTTAAGGATAAAAATATATATTATTGTAACTCAATATATACTTCATTTTATATAAAAATATGTATTTCAATAAAAAAAAGTGTATAATTAAAAAAAATATGGGTTACAAATAGTACTGCATAAGAGGTTGGATTTATCATTTTCCTTGGTTTAATGTATCCTATCTAGTATCATAAGTTAGGGATAATGTTACATGCAACCTCATTTTTAGTCTCAATTCCAGTCTACATGTGTTTTGAATTTTTTAAAAATAGTACACATCATTTAGTGAGGTACATACTTTTATAAAAAGCAAAGCATTGACTCTAATAAATTGCATAGATGTATTTATAGAAAATGTAAAAAAATTCTTTCGAAGCATATGTCTTGTTAGCATGAACATATGTGACGTTAATTTTCTATCGACGCATATAGGGTTGAAATTAGGGCTAGAAACGGATCTAGGTGTAACAACACCCGTAATTAAATCAAACTGACCCACTAAGCCCAATACCTTTCCACACAAACACCGAACCAACTGGAATTTTTTTATTAGCTTATTTTACAATCTTATATATCACATTAGTCACATGTGTTTATTGTAATAAAGTATATATCTCGTTAATTTTTTTTTACATATTTTATAAATGAGTTCATAAATTTATTTGAGTATATATTTGATTTTTTACAAGAATAAATATTTTATTAGATGATGTTTATTATTTAAAAAAAATAAAAAAAAAGTGTGCGACTTATTTTTTGGGGTTGCAAACGGGAATGTGTTTTAAATTTTTCTTTATTTATATATAAAAAACATTTAAACACATGAATCAAAAACAAAACAATAAATTAATTACATAAATTCCATTTTCCTCCTTGACTTAAATTCCATTTGTCAAAAGACTCATTAAATTTGCACCACCCCTAGCTGGCCAGGAGGCTGTGCTGTACCCACATGGTGCGGAGATCCTGTGGTTCGATCCCGATCAACATCCCCATGTGGGGCAGTACTTGCCCCTAGTGGGCTATTCTAGTTATGGGCTTTGGAGCCCTGTTATTTACCCGCTTTATAGGCCTTTTTTTCAAAAAAACAAAAAAACAAAAACAAAAAATCACATTAAATTCAAGCCAAAAATATAATAATAATAAATAAAAAAACAGAACAATCACTCTTATTATGGTTGTGTTTGGTTGCACAGTTATAAAACTGATTTTACACAAAAAGATGAGTTTAAAACTAATTTTACAAGAAGCTGACTCTTCACAGCTTTTGAAAAATTCAGGTTTTAGATATTTTTTCACATAAATCTTTTTACAACTTTTGGTCCTAGTTTTTTTTGTTTGAAAACGAGTTTGAGAAAAACAGCTTTTTAAAAACCCAAAAACTACTCAAACCCATTTCCAAACGGCCCTATATATATTGCACCTCAACAAACTCTTCCTTCACATCTCAAAAAAAAAAAAAAAAATGGCTACCAACAAGTTCATCCACTCAACCATGGTCACCCTCACCATCCTCCCCCTTGTCACCATATCATCAGCTTCTACTCAAACCAATGACTTCATAGTTATAAGTTATGCAATTCAGATCTCATGTGGTGCCGTGAAGTCTATCGCATCACATAACCTGATCTCTATATGATCATAAGGTCCATTTGAATCCGTGTTTCGATGAATTCTGAAGTGGAAGCATTAAACATAGCATGTTGGATCTTTTCTAGCATTTCTTTGTTAAATTTCTTGGCGTTTCAAAAGCAGACTGAATTTTTTAAAAGCTGGTGGTGGTTCAACAGCGAAGATCTAAAAAGGTCCTTAATCTCAATGAATGCAGGGATCGTTTGCCCGCTGTGCGTGTGTTGCGGCCCCCGCCCTATCAGGTGGGGGTGTTGTCGCTGCTGTTCGGTGCCTGTTGAATTGGTACCCGAGCCAGTGACGCTGGTCCCGGTGCGACCGTACCAACCAAGCAAAGGTCCGATAGTCTGTCCGGCGTGCATTTGTTGTGGTTCGAAGCCTATCAATGGTTGCTGCAAGTGCTGCACTTCTCCTTACGTAGACTCTCCATGAAAATAGACCTGTCAACGGGTCGGGTCCGAATCGGGTCGGGGTGGACCCGGACCTGACCCGTTTGATTGTCGGGTCCATCTCGGGTCTTGGGTCGGGTCGACCAATTAACAAGTCTAGGCCAGGCAAAGAGAGGTTGAAGAACTTTTCAAAGGCCTACAATGACTTCATTTTTTTTTCTTTTAAATAAAGTCTAGTATGTTATAAATAGTTCTTCACTATTTTGATTTTTAAATATTTTATGAAGAAACATTTGGAATACGGTTTGGATTATTATGCTTTTACGTGAAGTCAAAATGTTGTAAAAATATTTCAAATGTTTAAAATTTTAAATGATTATTCAATATTGAGTTATAATTAATGTTGGGTCCAACGAATTCATAGGATCGGGTCAGGGTGGACCCAGACCCGATCCGATTTGATTGTTAGGTCCTTCGGATCGGGTATTTATGTTTTTTATCGGGTCAGGTTCAGATCGACCCGCGATTCGTTGACAGACCTACATGAAAGTCAATTGTGAGATGATCACGAGAGTGTTTACCTATATATGTATGTTGCCTTGTTGAATGATTTGTAGTATATGGACTGTTTATGCCCAGCTCGAGGGATTAACATGCATGTTTATCTAATGAATACATGGTGGTTATAGTACTCTACCAAAGTTGTTAAATGAGAAACTCTGAGAGTTATCTCAAATGTTTAATATATGAATTTAATTTAATTTTTTTTTTTTTTTTTAAGGAAACAATAGACTATGTAATTTTGAATTAAAATGTTACACTAGCATGAAACTGATGTAGGACAGATTATGCAGATGGGAGCACCAAAAGAAGTCCATCAGATAAATTACAAATCAATGGTCACGATCTTGGAATCGCACGAAATTTTACATGGTGAAATATATCGAGGAGATCTTCTAGATTAGTTGTTATACAACTAACAATTCTTATTTTTTAAAAATTAATTCATTTAGGCCTTTAAATTAGCGATTTTACTATTTTTAGTAAGTTTTAGATTTGTGATATCTCAATCATAACAGATCGGAATTGATTTCTATCAATTCCTATGATCATTGAGGATCTCATAGAATCAGAAAAATTAGTTTTCGAATTTTACTATTTTTAGTAATTTTTTAATTTTATGTTATTAGTATAAATAGCAGACTTGTAATATAGGGTTGACAGTTTTTATCAATAATATTTCGAATTTTCTCCCTTTTAGGGCTTTCTTCCTTGTGGATTCAAGGAGCTTATGAGATCTCAACGCTTGTTGGATCTTTTTATCAGTTTCACGCTGCGTTAGAAACTTATTTCAAAACAAGGAGAGGGAGGGAGAGAGAAGAGAGGAATAAAAGTACTCACACAAGCTGGGTAGAGCAATTCATCCCAACTAAATGAAAACAATATATGAATTCTTGATATATTAGTTATGTATCGATCGTAGATCTTACATTAAGGAATGATAAATATCTATGGAAGGAGCAAAGAGTTATCATATCAAAATAAAAAATAAACTTCATAAAAAAATAATATATCTTTAAAAAAAATTCGAAACATATCGGAGTATATGAAGATGTCTTGTCCTTGATATTTTCCTTTCTTTTAATCAAAATTCCAAAAACTACTAGTGAACTGAAATTTCATGTCATAATAATATGAGTGTTGCTATATACAGTTCCTGTTACAAGGTTGCCTCCAGTCCTACATATCTAAATAGTTGTTATACACGATTCCTATTATAACTCTGCCTCCAGTCCTACATATTTTGATAGCTGTCTAACAATGGATATATCTAATTTGCTCATTGAAAATTTTTCAAATGTTTTAAATGTAGCTATCAATTCATTTAGAGTACATATTTTATCTTTTGTAAAAGTGTATAGATGAGATATATTATTTTAAAAAAATCAAAATGGTTGCGGACCACATACAAGGTTGTAAAGGGGATTGTGTCTAATATTTTCCTAATAACATAGATTCTACAACTAGAAAAAGTATCTCATTATGCAAATAGGATAATGTTTCCTACAGTTTATTTTTCAGTCTCAATTATAGTCCACACATATTTTGATTTATAAAAAAATAATATATCTTATCTAATGTGATATATGCTTTTAAAAAAAAATTAAACATATACTTTAGTATATAAATTATATGGATGCATTTATAGAAAATGTAAAAAAATTATATTGAAACATTTATCTACCTCCTCGACGTGCAATGGCTTTAAGGGATCCCCATGTTGTTCATTGAGATCTGCTATTTGTTCCTCATGGAATTGCGGTTAGCATGATTTTCTCGCAGTGGATTGAATCTATATTAAACATTTAGATGATAAACTATATATTCTATACAAATTTTGCATGGATTTTTTTTTTTTTTTTGCTTGGTGCATGGAAGATTTTGAATATACTGCATGAAAGATTTTCATTGCTTGTGGGATTGTGTAAATCAGTGCTCCCCTATAGATTTGAGAGCTTATAGTTTCTGAATTTGTGATTCTTGTTATAGATTTCATTCAATGCAAATTCTGCAACATGAAGATATCATCCTTGGTGGTTTGATATTTTTGAAATCTCTCTTGATACTTTGAATTCAATAAAGTTGGATTCAATATTATATTTCAATGAGTTTAGCACGTACATACAAGTGGTCCTGAAAGTAATAATGGATGCTATATGCCAACATTATTAGATTTTTGGCATCTCCTACTAAATTTGTTGATTGTAAATATCTGTTGCCTGACTGCCAGATCTCTAGCTCCCCAATTGAAACTAGGATAAAGAAAGAATAGATTTAATCCTGATGAGAAGAATATATTTGTTTAACACACAATTAAACTGTAATAGTTGTGTTTTGATAAATTAAAAATAAATCTTTGATAGCTATAATTGGAAGGCATGATAAATATTGATACTTATATATTTAAAGCCAAAACAATTAAGAGCCTCATTTGGGGTGCAAAATAAGGCTTTTATAAATGTAAAATAGTCGGAAAAAAAATTGTTTTGTCTGGTATGAATAAAATTTGTTAGTTATACTTTGATAAACTAGCATAAATTCTCATAGCTATTCGAAAGGGAAGTAAATTATTAAAATAGCCTATTAGCTGTGTTATAGACTACAATAAAATCAAAAGATAAAAGTAACTATAATAGAATAATAAAATTGTGACAAAATGGAAGCTATCCTATAGTTATCCATCCCGGATAAAAGTTACGAATGATTGTATCCCAAATGATGAGTAATAAAACAAAAACAAAAGATAAAAAATTTATTTATACAAAAAAATACTAGAAACTAAATATAAAAAATCATATAAATCTCCTATCCAAATGGGGATCCATAATTCAATGTTTAGAGGTGGAAAAAACATGCCAAGTTCGGTGACCAAGTTGGCCACTTGAAGTGCTCTTTTGAAGGAAGCAACAAATTGATGATCCCAAGGTATTGGAGCCTATCAAGAATCCAGGCCTAGATAAGACACGAATTCAAAGTACTTATGTTTATCAAATCTCTGCATTGAATATTGATCGTACTTTCTTGATACGTGTGTTCTTTTAGTTTGCATGATTTATCATGTTTTTTATAATTTAAGAAATAGTCAATCACCTCATTCATGCATACTAAATATAAAAGTTTTTGCACCTACTTTTGCGCTAATTATCCGGATATACTTCTAAAAAAACTTAATTATCTCTCTCTGTTTATATGATTTGTAAATATATGATTACCATAATAAACAATTGACCCATGTTTGGGGGAAAAAAGATGTAGAATATGATAAAATAAAAGTGAATAAGCCTAAAAATTCTGTATGTTTGCAAGAAATAGATTAATATAAATAATATCAAAATAAATAAGAATAAACTGATATTAGTATTACAAGATCCCATTAAATTGTGTTATTTCAGTCAATTCATTTCCACGGTTTACATGTCAAATCATCTGTCATCACTTTTTATTAAAAAGATATTTCACATCTTAAATTTTTATACACATCTTATTCACGTTTTATTAACAATTTATTTATAGTGAATCAAACAACAAGACATTCATAATGCTTTCAAAAACAATAACTAACACAACCAAACATTGGCGGTTAGAAATCTCTTCTAACACGGGGGGATCGACGGTGCCAAACAGTCTCTTGGATGTCCCGCGCTCTTTCATCTTCCAACTTTGTTTTATCTTTTGAGAGTTTATAATTCGAATTCATTTATGAAATCGAGTAACAAACATCTACCTTTCATTCAAAAAAGAAACACAACTAAATATAAAATTATTTATTTAATATATAATATTTAAATTGAAATAATTATTTATTTTAAAATAACTTGCGTCACAATCTGAACAAAAACTTACATAATATGTACGGTACGAATTCTAATGTTAGGTAAGATAAAAGGCACCACAATTCACGTGGCTTTATTCAGTCAATATCAAATAATCCCCCCAAGAGACTGAACTATTAACAAAGTTGGCAACTTTGAATGGATATTCAAAACAGCTTTTGAAAAATCCAACAGCGGCTGTTCTCTACACGGCTTTTGTGCTTCTATATATACAATTGGCATCCGAGTCTGGGACTCTTTAAAAGCAGTCCAATAAAAGATGGCAAAGAATGGTGTTTCTTTGATGGTTTCTGTCTTCCTCATCGTCGCCCTTGTCCTCCCTCCGCCGCTCCCCACCGAGGCGGCTCGCTCAAATCAAGGTGGATGGGTTAATTTGAATCTCCTCCTCGTCATCCTCGACATCCTACTTATTGCTTTCTCTCTCTTCTTCTACTTCTTTTGATATCCTTCTAGGATAACAACTTGTACAATTTTTTTGTTCAATGTAATTTCAATGTTTTAAAAATCAGACTGAACTACTCAATTGTATCAATTATAAACTACTCAATTGTATTTTTGAGAACTGATTACAGGTTGTTTATAACAGCTGATTCTTAAAAAAAAAATCAAAATATCAATTGTCATTTGTTAAAAGAGGTTATAGGATAATTTTATATATGACTATTAAAAGAATACATGTAAATTTATATTTCCACACAAAATTCATTTTTTTTTGTAGTTTTTTTTATTACTAGTTACTAATTAATGTATTATTCGATTACCTGTTCTCAGTTTAGAAAATAAAGATAATTTTCAATGCATGATAAGTCCCCTCGAAGATGTTATATATGTTATAGACCAAGATTTGATTGATGTCCCTAATTATATATTTTATTAATTGTGATCCGAGAATGCAGAAGTGATGGGGAGGCCTCTTGAGAGGGAGCTGGTGATCTGCCCCGCATGTGTGTGCTGCCAACCAAGAGTTCTGTCTGGGGGTTGTTGCAAATGTTGTACCTCTGGACCTATAAGCTTCCAGGGCTCCAAACCCTGAATTAGTATTCCAAGATTGCTCATCTTGTATGTAATAACTGATTGGGAATAAATTTTTGCCATCAATCAAGGGACACATGCATGTTGATTTGTGAGGTCTCATTTCACAGTATCAGTTCTTCTTGTATTATGAATGTGTGTGGATTGGATGATGCAATGTGTTCATGATATATTCTGGTGTTTTCTAAATACTTAAAACAATCGTTTTTTAAAATTCTATTAAAAAAGTCATTTGTAACAATCATCTTATTTAAAATGACTTAATTACCCTATATTGCACTCTTAACCTCTAGTTTGGCAAGAGGATAAGGTTTTGAGAATAAGTTGTTCTAATTTCAAGGGATAAAAAGTTTATCAATTTTGTTCATATTTACATTTGTCAAAATTGAAATAAAAATAAAGATTTTTTTTTCAAAATCAAGACAATTGTCTACAATTTATCACAATTATTTTTTATACCAAGCAGGGATAAACTATCCTCCCGCTCACTTATTCCCATAATAACCCCTCATCCCAACACTTTTCCCATTGTCAAATTTATGTTTACACTTTAATTCTGAAAAAAATATTTTATTTAGGGTAAAATCAATATTTGATTTTATAAGATAATGTGCAGAAATTAATCATGGGGAGGTCCTCTTGAAAGGGTTTCGAATGTCCCCTTATCCATGTCTGTGTTGTGAATGAATCCAAGATCACTGTTAAACCTATCAACGGGTCATATTCAAATCAAATTAGTTGGGTCTAGACTCAGACCCAACGGGTTTGGATCCTCTACTTGTTTTTCTGTACTTGTATTTTGATCAATCAGACGGTCATAAATTTATCAAATAAAATAGATCCATTTATCCATTCATGATTTCATATATTTATAACCATTTAATTTTAAATGTAATAATGTGGCAATCCAACAATAAAAGTCAAGTAAAATATAAGCAAGAAAAAATAAGTATAACATCCAAACCTAGGCCCAACCCGACCTTGGGGAAGATTCTTGATCCTCCCTAGATCGGCCATTAGACAAAATCATGTTTGTGTCATTTATTTTAGCAATAGTGTCATTATTTGGATGAGAAAAATGTTAGGGTCAGTCTCGCAGATAATTCCATAGTCCCACATGTTTCAATATTTTATAAATTATTTAATAAGTCTAATGGGGCATATGTTTTGATGAAAGGGAAAATGATAAAAAAAAATATTCTAAAAGTTAGATACACTGGAATCAGCCACTTTTTAAAATTATACCTAAAAAAGTCTTATTTCAAAATTTTGGAAACACAAAAGACCTATTTACCTTTATACAATTAGATCCTTAATATATTTTATACCTCCTTGACTTTGTTAAAATATTTCATCCTCATGATTTTGTTAATGTATTTTACACAATTTCATATAGATCACCTTCTTTAAAATAACATATTCGTATTAATGATGTCATAAAATATGTAAATAGAAAAAAAAATGTAAATAAGGATTTAGAATATTAAAATATTATCTGTTGCATTGAGGCATAACACGGATTTAAATTACATATTATGATTATGCATAATGAAAAATGATAAATAACATCATGTAAGATATATATAAGAAACACACAATATGATATATATAATAACAAAACCTTTAAGAGAATTGATTTTGGTCATGTATAGAGATATTATTGTTTTGTAGGAAAAATAGGTTTTTGGTGTGGAATAACCAAAGAGGATTAGAGGAATGTTAAGGATTTAATTACATAAGAGAATATTAGTCTTTTGTATTTCCAAAATGATGAAATGAGACTTTTTTAAGTATAATTTTAAAAAGTGACTAATATGGATATTTCTAACTTTTAAGAGATCTTTTTGGTCATTTTTCCTTGGTGAAAAATGTATATCACTTTATTTTAAATTAAATGAATTCATTTTTAACAAATATAAAAAAAAAAATCGATGTATATATACATCATTTAAAAAAATATATATCTCGTTAGTTGACTAACGAGTTATGTAAGACTGCATTCATGACCGTAAATAAAACAATGATAAACATAGCTCTTTGGATTAATATTTTAATATAAATTGTTCTATCATGAAAGCCGGATTCTATCAACAATAGGGTTTTTATTTTTAAGTCCTCATAAATTATATGATTTAGGGTGCGTTTGGTTGTGCGATTGCAAAACTGATTCTGCAGGAATCTGCGATTGCAAAACTGATTATGCAGGAAGCTCACTTTCTCAGCTTTTTGAAATCGCAGCTTTTGGACACTATTTGTCTGAAATTTGTGTGCAGGAAGCTGCTACAGTAAAACTGTTTGGTTGCACGATTGTAAACGCAGCTTCCTGCAATCGCAAACGTTGCGCAATCGCGCAACCAAACGCACCCTTAGTGATCGATCCCTCATTTCTTCATATTTTTTTTAAGTCCCTAGATTTAAATGATATGTTCCTTTTAGTGCCCCTCATGGACTAATAAAAAACATATTCTTTAAATCTAGAGACTTAAATCAAAACATGAAAAAACGAAAGATTCGATCACTAAATCATATAGTTTATGGAGATTAAAAAATAAAAAAGTCCAAAATGTAATACGATCGGCCATTGATTTTTTGTTTTTCTATAATCACTTTGACATATAAATTTGTTTGACTTTTGGTTCAACGTATCCTACATTCCTACCCATAACCATAAGTCAAGTCAAACAAACCCACTAGCAAAAAGCCTGTCACCTTTTCACACAAACACACGAACAAAACCCATTGAATTTATTTATCATATATAATTTATTTTTTATAAAAATATAATTTTATTTTGTACGCATTTTATAAATAAATAATACAATTTATTTAAATATATATGTTATTTTTTATAAAAATATTTACATTTATATTAATTTTTTTTTAAAAAAAATACTAACTATAATTAAGATAACATTTTACTTTATTTATATTATTATATAAAAAAATCCTTCATAAAAACTGAAAAAAAGATCAAACAAAGATCACAGAAATAACGTTTCTTTGACTTCCAACCCTTGAACTCAATTTGTCAAAGTCTCATTAAATCCAAGTCAAATAATAATAATAATAATAATAATGATGATGAATGAATAAAACAGCCACTCCTACTATACATATTGCACCTCAGCAAAACTCTTCCTTCACAATCTGAAAACAATGGCTACCAAGAGCAAGTGCATCTTCCCAGCCATGGTCACCTTCATCATCCTCTCCCTCATCGCCATCTCATCGGCTTCTCGCTCTATATCAGGTACTCTACTCAAACCCCATGACCTTATGATTATATTTTGTTATCCAATAATGTGTACGCGCGTTATAAGCCCGGCCAAGTCTTGCATGATTCAAATAATCAATTGGTTTACTCGTCCAAATCATATGATGCTTTAAAGTTTACTGCAGCAGATAACATGTTTCTTTCATGTATAACATGATCTTAAGATCTGTTTGGATCCGTGTTTGAATAGATTAGGTTTTTGATGTTTTCTGACATTTCTTTGTTAAACCTTTCAAGGTTCTAAAAATAATGTTTTTTAAAAACAGTTTGGATTTTTAAAAAACTGGCGGTTCAACCGCAAATCTAAACTGGCCCTTAATCTCAATTGAATGCAGAGATCGCCTGCCCAGCGTGCGTGTGTTGCGGCCCCCAGCCTCTCGGGGGAGGGTGTTGTGGCTGCTGTTCGGTCCCGGTCGAACCGGAGCCGGTGCCGAAGCCGGTGCCGGTGCCGGTGCGACCGCCAAGCAAGGGTCCGATATACTGTCCGGCGTGCGTTTGTTGTGGTCCGAAGCCTATCAATGGTTGCTGCAAGTGCTGCACTTCTCCTTCTATAGGCTCTCCATGAAAGTCAATTGTGAGATGATCACTAGTGTCCCAATGTTTACTTATATATGTATGTTGCCTTGTTGAATGATATGTTATATAAGGTATCGTTTATGCCCAGTTAGAGGGATTAATAAGCATGTTCATCTAATGAATACATGTTGGCTATAATACTCTACCAAGTTGTTGTTAAGTGAGAAACTCTCGGATGTCATCTCACATATTTAATATATGAGTTCTCAATGTTTTTAGTTATGTATTAATCTTTCATGTTTTCAGTTATGTATCAATCTTACATCATGGGCTGATCATAATAACTGATGGAATCGATTGTGAAACCCAAAGAGTCTTATCATATCAAAAATAAAAATAGACTAGACGTATATAGTACCTTTAAAAAATTCAAAAAATTTAAAACATGTTGGAATATGCAAAAAATACTATAGGAATAACTCATTGTTTTGTCCTCGACATCTTCCTTTCTTTTAATCTAAAATTCATAAACTGCACACAAAAGTGTCATGAACATTTAATTCTGTGTGATAATAATGAGCGTTGTCATATATAGTTCTTAATTGAATGATTGTGATAATTCTAGCCACATCCATAGATAGTTGTCCAACAAGGTGTATATATATATAATAAATTGATAATATATAGATTAATGTGCACCATACAGACAGAGGAGCATCGTGCGGGATTGCGTATGCACCGTTCAATCGCGCAATTTCGTGATCGAACGGTCCAATGTTCCGAAGATTCTTACCGATTAAAGTCTCACGTCCGTCCATGATTACATATGCACCGTCCATGAAATCTCATGATATTTGTTTTTCAAAAAACTCTTACCGATAAAAGTTTCTTGAAAAATTGGACCGTCTGATCGCAAGATCGTGCGATCAGACGGTGCATACACGATGTCGCACAGTACTCCCATATCCGCACGATGCACCCCAATTCACACCATAACACTACTCGCTCATTGAAAAAATTTATACATTTTAAAAATAGTTACATACAATTTGTTAGAGTACTATATATTTCATCTTATATAAACGTATATATATACCAATTATATGAGTTATATTATTTTAAAAAATCAAATTGGTTGTAGATTGCAATCTAACATCTTTCTAAAATAACATAGATTCCACTACCACAACAAAAGGTTGTGAAAATATAATTACCATTCTTTTCAATGGAAAATGAGTAGTTTTTTTTTTTTAACAGCGAAATGCAAGTTTATATTTATTATATAAATATGTATAACCAGGAGAAGTAGAGAGAGAACCAAATAGGAAAAATAACCCAAACAATCAATCTTGTCAAGATCTTGATTCGTTTTTCAAATAATCATCTTTTGAATTTTTTAATAAATTTATATTTGTTCAATAAGTAATACCTTCACTCAGGGAAAAAAAAAAGTGAATTGTATGTAACATTCTCATATTTTCCCTAATCATGCATATAGTTGTCTAGGACTTCAGAAATGACTGTTATAGCATAAGAAGTAGAGAAACCAAATGGGAAAGAAACCTAACCTAACAAGACGTTTTAAAAACAATCAATCGTAAAAACGAAGAATCAAAATCTGTTTCACCACCTACCCTTTTTTTTTGTTGGGAAAAATCCATATAACACCCTTGTAAACTATTCGAAATCCATATAAACCCTTGATTTTTCTTAAAATACATATAACTCCTTGAAAATATCTATGTAAATCTAAATAATTCTCTGAATTAAATTTTCGTTGACAAATGAAGAATATTCTATTTGGTTAACCTTGATTGAAAACACAGTATATCAAAAAACCCCTACAATTTGTTAAAAATACAAAACATCCTATGTAAATGATGACTTTATTCCTCCGATTAAAATTTTATAATCTATTTAAATTTCAAGGGTTTTTACAGATTTTAGGAAAATCAGGGAGTTATATTTCGGACGTTTAAAAGGGGTTATTTGAACTTTTCCTTTTTCTTATTCCATCCCTTCCCCACCTTTTAGACAAATGTATACCACTCACTTCCTTCATCCACAACAAACCCAAACTTAACAAATATATATATATATATATATATAACTCCCTCCCTTCACTTACAAACTTCTTTTAAACTCATACCAAGTCTCATTATAAATTGTATCTCATCCAAGCCTCTCCTACTTCACATCTCCCACTTCTACTATCAATGGCTTCCAACAACACCATCTTGTTCTCCATGGTTGTGCTCATCCTCATCTCCCTCATCACCTCCCCTATTGTTGCTTTTCGCGTGATATCAAGTAAGTCTATCAATTATTTAAAAATTATATATATATGTTTTAAATTTGCATCTAAAAAAAATTGAACACAAATATTAATGTGTCCCCTCCAAATGTGAGGACATATAATATAAAATTATGTGTTTGTATTTTAAATTGTTTATATTCTTTATACCGTGTGATTATTCATAATCGTTTTGTTTTCCATGTAGGATTTCTATTTTTATTTTTTTATTTTTCTAATATATCATTTGATCACCCAAACTATTCAAATTATTATCCATATTACACATGTCAATTATATAAAAAAAATCCAATACTATAAGTGTTTTTCAATGTTCTTTGTTACGCTATCTATTTTACTTTATATTTAAATGTAGCAATGGCACAAATCAGATCAATTTGTCTAATTATTATTTAAAAAAATTCATTATTATTACATTATTAGTATACATATATATGATATTTATTATTCATGTATAACCATAAAAAAAAATTGAGGCACCTTAGTTTTTTTTTCCTGATCAAATCTTTCAAGAATTGGTTCGCAGAAATTAATCTCCATGGATGTGGAGTGCCGATGCCACCAAGGCCGAGCTATTTAAACCCAACAACACCAGCGGTGGCCGAGCCAGCTCCACGGACATCCACCCCACCAACATCCGCCACGTCCCACCCACCGACATCCGCCGCAATTCGGACATCCACCCCACCGACATCCACCACGTCCCACCCATCGACATCCACCCCAATTAGGACATCCACCCCAACGACATCCACCACATCCCACCCACCGACATCCGCCGCAATTCGGACATCCACCCCACCGACATCCACCACGTCCCACCCATCGACATCCACCCCAACGACATCCACCACATCCCACCCACCGACATCTGCCACAATCCGGACATCCACCCCTATGACATCCACCACGTCCACCCCACCGACGTCCGCCGGGATCCGGGCTTACCCGATATGAGCCACTCCGTGGTTGTTGCCCGTTCTGTTCTATTATCTTTTTGTGACTGAATAACTGATCATGTAGTAAGAATAATGAATGCATTGGATTCAATATATTACAATCCCTTGTTGTGAAAGTTAAAATCTCAAATGTACTATGATATATGAATCACGTTTCCACATAAGAAAATTTTTAAATTTCAAATTTAACGTTAACTCTCAATCTATGAAGATTTTTTTTTTCTTCATGTTAAAACCTTGTATAATATGAAATTTAAAATCTCAATACTATATGTTATGATTGAGATACAATTCAAAATTTAATTTTTTTTAACAATCTTACCTATTAAGATTATCAATATATAATTTAATTTAAAATTAAATTTTTATCTTAAAAGTACAATTGAAATTTAAATTTATCTCAAATCATTTTATCTATTAATTCAATTTAATAGATAAGATTGAATAAAAATTAAATTATAAAATGCTTCTGGAATAAGAAATAACAGAGGCATGAAAATTACCCAGACCATATTTTATGTACTTTGCTTTTATGTTCAAAAGCATTCAGGTTTACCTACATATGCACAAATATCCTACTTTACATAACAAATGTAGGCAAAGCAGTAACCCTTCGTGATAATAGTATAGATTCCAGGAAATATACCTCCCCTTGAAAACATTATTATCATTCCTTTAAATGGAAAATAAATAATAAATTGTATTATAGCGATATTGGATATCATATTGTGCATGCAACTATGCAAGTGTATACTAATGTAATCTAAAAAGTATATATTAAAATAAAGCTTGTGTATATCTTATTGGAAAAACAGACTGCACAAGGAACTACATTTGTAACAAAGCCTTTTATAATATAAAAAGAAAATAATATGTCCAATTGTAGTCCACATGATTTCTTTTTTTCAAAAAAATATGCATAAATCAATTTTCATACAGCAATATATACACTACACTGCGATGTAGAATGAGACATCAAACAGGAGATTCATCCAAATGGGAAACCGAGCCCCAGAATTTTGAAAAACAAACAATCTTGAAAACAAAGGATCAAAATCCGTTTGATCACTTATCCAAATATTCTATTCTCTCCACCCATAGACTATAGTCAATTCAATCTAAACCACTCACTCCATTCAAAGCCCATTGAAATAAATAATATCCTTTCATACCTATTGAATTGAACCCAAGCTTAATAATGTTTCCTTGACTTATAACCTTTAAAAAAATCAGCCACTCTTAACTATATGTTGCACCTCAGTCAAGCGTGCCACTAATGGCTTCCAAGACCACCAAATAAACAACCTAAACCTATACTTCGAAGGAAAAAAAAGTAACAAAATAAACCTTGAATACAAGGGATTAAAATCTGTTTAACCACTTAATCCAAATTTTCTATTCCTCCCACCTCTAGTCAATCCAATCTAAATCACTCACAACATTCAACGCCCATTGAAAAAACTAGAAGACTTCATCCACATTGAACACTGAACCAAAAACTTAACAAAAAGATAAACATGTTACCTCGACTAATATAAATCCTTGGACTCCTACTGTCAAAAGCTCAACCACCCTCACTATATATTGCACATCAGCCAATCCTCTCCTTCACATCTCCCTCTCCTACTACTAATGGCTCCCAAAACCACCATCTTATCCACCATGATCATGCTCATCGGCCTCGTCTCCTCCTCCGCGGCTTCTCGTGTCATACCAGGTCCACTGAACCTCCACCAACATCCATGTTTCATCCACCTCTAAAGCTCCATGAATCATGTATGACTCATTCTTTTCTGATTGAATACAGATATTGTTTGCCCCACTTGTGTCTGCTGCCATCCTCGGCCTCTTGGTGGAGGTTGTTGCACATGCTGCGCAGAGCCAGTTCCAATCAACCCAACCCCAACACCTGTGCCGATCAAACCTCAACCACCACCGCCACTGATGCCAGCTCCAGTGACACCCACCCCCATCAGGCCTCACCCACCTATCAAAGATCCAATATACTGTCCGGCTTGCGTTTGTTGTGGTCCAAAGCCACTTCGTGGTTGTTGCAAGTGCTGTGGTGCAGACTCTCCATGAACTTCTATGATCTTGTGAATACATAACTATGCAACAAGAATAATGCATGGGATTGAATATATTCTCATCCCATGTTGTGGCTGCTTAATTAATGTATGTATTAATAGACTTTTTAATCTGCCATGATGTATAAGAAACATGTCTACTAGTAACCATAATGCATTATTATAGGGCTTCAAAGTTAAAACTCTCCTGGATTACAGATACTATATTCATCCAGTCAGAAGCTTCACACATATTACTTAATTTCCAGAGTCAGAATGCTCTTGCTGCATATAATTCAAATGGAAAATCCCCTCAACATTCTTATGTACCTCCACCTTGAAATTCTCCTCCTTGCTCCCCCTCTTCACCTTCAGGAGCAGATCAAACTTAGCAAGCCCTTCAAGCATCTGATATACAGATAAGAAACAGGCGTCAAGTGTGATCAAAGCAAAAGCCGCAACTTGGAAGATCATAGATTCATTGCTTCTGGATATTCAAAGCTAGCAATTGAAGGGGTATAAAAAGGACGACAAGTTAATGTGGGAAAAAAAAATGTGTAGCCGACCTCGGCCTTTGAGTGAAGGATCTCAAGCAGTTCATAAGGGACCAATGAGTTGGACCTCTGCTGGATGGCCTTGACAGCATGGTTTGCTGCGTCCTGGATGACAGGATCATGTGCTGGCACTGCCCGCCATCCTGGTTGATGACCATCTGGGACAATGATTTGGTTTATCATTACTAATGCAGGTGTTTTATACACAAACTGAAAGGTCGCACTTCGCATCAATACAATTCATGCCACAATCCTCTTGGTGGTTATATACACTAAGATCCTATCAGGTTCTGTATCACTCTATCTACCTTATATCTGTTTAAAAACGGTACCATAGACAAAGCTCCTACCAGGTTCTATATCATCTTATCCACCTTCCATGTTGTCTATTTAGAAACAGTACCAAAACCCAATCCCGCTTCTAGATGACTATCAGGCAAAACAAGACAGATGGAAAACACTTTCTGAAGGAGCAGAAGTGTGTGTTACTTCAAATTTTCAATGGAATGACCAAGACTACAGGTCTGAAGATCCACTCAACACAAGCATAATGTGCAATGATCAATGTGAAATTATTAAAAGGTCCCAAAAATGAATTTAATAACATTTATACTGGGACTTAGTAGAAGAAAATTTAATTGGCTAAATAGCGTATAGCGGACTTGGTATGTTTTGTAACTTAACCCATATTGCTTGGGTCAGTATATTTTTGTGACTAAATGGACACCCAATGCATCCAACAGCCATGAAATAGGTAGTGGATAAATATCATACTTGCGCTATAAGCTGATACAAAGGTTCTCAAATAGGGCTGATCAAATGAGTAGTATATATCTTCTTCTTTGTTTATGGTAAGATCTACCATCACATCGTCTTTGAGAAAGCCTTTCCCAATATAACAACAAATGATCTAAACCGCCCAGCTACTTTTTCCATCTTCAATCAGAGAATTTAATCATCCTTTAATCCCAAATCAGCCAGTAGGGTTGTTCTCGCGATTATATATACAAACGACCAGAAGAAAAGGTCACCATCATGTTTCTTAATTGTAAAATAAAATTGGAACTGATCGAAAAGGGATGGATTTACAAAAATGTGGAGCACTTATATATCTACAAAATAATACACATATCAGGATGATTAACTTAAAAAAAATAGCCCAAGATAAATTAAAAAATGGCATGCGCAAATGCAAAAAGAAAGAAAAAGAAATTATCCTAGGATCAACTAATTATTTTCCATGCATTAGTAGAGTATATCTCTCTATCCGCAGGGTTACCCTGAAAATTGGGAACACTTACTTTCCATGCATTAGTAGAGTATATCCCTGTATCCGCCTGGTTACCCTGAAAATGGGGAACACTTGCAACATTTTTTATACTCCCTCATAAATGTTTTTTTTTATAAAACTCAAACATTGAACAAACACCCCCCCCCCCCCCCCCCCAACACACACACAAAAAAAAGAAATTTATGTGTTGGACCTTTGAACGAACACCAAAAAGGAACACAGGCCACATTCTTTGAACAATATACACTCTCAATTCTGGTAGCAATGCATGTAACTTGATCTTTTATTAAGTATATATATAATAGTTCTCAAATAAAAGATGCTAGATATGGATGACACATGAAGCCATCAATACATGAGGCAAGCCCGTTCTGATATCTATTATTCTCCTCAGATATCATAAATATGGAACACGGATATGGAAACAGAAACGGGCAAAAACTAGGACATGAACATGACTTAAACATACATACATGCATGCATGCAGTGCATGTATGTATGTATATATATATATATATATTGCATTCGTTTGTATAAAAATGAGAAATAATGAAATTATAAACTATATGTTAATATATTATAATTATAATAGTTCTTCGACTATTAACTCATTAAAAATTAAGCATCACCAAACTCCTAGTCCCTGTGCATCATAAACAAAAACTTCACAAAGCAATTATTGCAAATTCAAAGAAATTTCCCAGAATTGTAAAAATTGCATGAGTCCTGCTGAGCCCATGGTGTCTCAAATTCATAAAAATAAAATGTGTTACGCATCTTGGACATGTATGTCACATGTCCAACGCGTGTCATGCCCCGTGTCGAATACATGTTGGACAAGGTCACACATAGACATGGCAAGTCATTTAAAGCATCTGTGCTTCCTAGGGTCATAATATCAGAAACATGACAGTGGTTTTCTATTAGCAATAATAGCCACATGGCTTAAAATTCATTTATCTGCTGATTTTAATGAAGTACAATCACAAAAATATACAGTAAAACTGGACAACCATTGACACCACTGATGCAAGATCTTAAAAATAAAAAAGAACAAACATGAAACTTTCTATACATATATTGTACTATGATACCATCACTATCCTAAGAAAGTGGGGAACAGTAGAACATTAAACAATAACATTGCTTTATACAATTTCATCCAAGAATATGAAGCTTCTCAAATGATTCCAAGATCTAGAAATCATGTACTTAAAAGGAAAATATTATTACACAATTTACTCCATGAGTCCAGTACCACTAATTTTACTCTTGTTGGTTGACAATTATAGGATTTTTTTTTTTATCCAACAAACTCATCCAATTATTGATTCTCAGACCAATCCGAGGATACCATAAACTATCTACAAATAACAAGCCTAGCATGTAATCCTTGATGTGATATCTCTCATTCCCAATACATGAATACCTAGTGTACATTACATCCCCAAATTCACCAATAATCTATTGATGATCTTATCCAAGACCAAGCTCTCAAAAGACACTTTCAGGCATAATCACAGGAATGCATGAAGAAGTCAGTTCCTTGTATCCACAATGCATAAGTGCTTAATGAAACATACAAAAAGCTTCCTTTAAAGTGATACTACTCACCGCGCTTGGCGCCGAGATCAGAAGTGGTAAGAGACGGGGTCTCCTCAGCATGCTTGAACTCCTGAAGCTCCTTGAAGTTCATCCATGGCTTGACCCAGACCTTAGCTTCATAAATCTTCTTCTTCCCCGCGTCGATTGCCTCCAGGGTCAGGTGATGCATGGTTCCCGCTACCACCTGCTCCTTCGCTTTCACCACCCTCGCAAACTCAAGCAGCGCATTCTACATTAGAAAGAACCACAGATTTATGAACCCACGTTTACCCAGATTGGTCATGAAAATAAATCAATCACCGAAAGACGAACACCCTAATGCGAACAAAGAAAAAAAAATTGGGGGAAAAAACTCGAATTTTTTTATGTTTGAAAGATGAATTCTTTGCCTCCAAAAAAATAAAAAAAAGAACACTATCGATTCGTGAAGGCGAAATCACTTATTAAATCCCCAAATAAAAAAAAAGCTGAAATCAAAGAAATCTCTTCAAATAAGTAGAAACAACAAAAACATATGTTGCTCAATCTTACAAATACAAGCCCTCCCAACCCCCCCAGAAAAACATCCACAAATCTATCAAAAATCAAAGATTTGAAAGAAAAAAGCCCCTAAAAAACGAGAAAAGAATCCTTCAAACGACCTAAACAATGACTAAAACAAACCCTAAACACATCTTCACCAAAACGAACCCAATTTCAACTATTTTTTATAATCGAAAACGATCCCAAACCTTCCCTTCAAAACCCAACAAAAACTCCCTCAAAAAATCCAAAAAAAATAAAACTCGATCGAGAGAGAGAGAGAGAGAGAGAGAGACCTCCTTCTTGTTGTGCTCATCGACAGCGAAGCGAGCGAGGCTCTCGGTCTCCAAGCTGTTCTCGCTCCCGGAACTCTCACGAACGTCACCGACCAAACCCGCCATCTCTAACAGACCCTCCTCTTCTCCTCCTCCACAAGATACGCGAGACAACAAAAGCAGCGACGCGAACAAGTAAATATAACCGACTGCGATTCTCATCTCTCTCTCTCTCTCCCCTCTTCGCGCTTTATTTAAACGTGCTTTTCCTTTTTTTTTGGCTCTCTCTCTCCGCCATTGAAGGCTCCGGATTTATTGTGTGGGGGCTTCGACGTACGCGTGGGTTGACACGTGGCGCGTGCTTGACGGTCGATTGATGTTATGTTTTTTGCGTAGGATGCAAGCCTTCTTTTTCTTGCGATTTGAACGGTGGATGTGGATCCTTTAGTGCACGCCATAAGTCGGTTGTTGAAATTTGGATCGGATACCTGGATAGTTATTCCGCGGATAAGATATGACAAGATCAGGAGAGGACAGGACAGGAAATTAAAAAAATTATTGTAATACGTAATAAAAAATAAGTCACCTGTTTTTAATTTTAGTTATTTTTATTGGAACCCGTATTAATTAATTTTTATTTTTATTTTTTTTGTTCACTTAAATATAAATAAATTATGAATAAATATTTATTTCGATTTACTAATTCATTTGAAAAAAAAGATAATCATAAGTTTGGGACATTAAAAATGATGGCAGTTGTTACTTTCACCCTGTTAAAAAACTTATTATAGAAATTATTATTGCTTGTTAGAGTCATCTAATGATAATGACTTGTTATTAGGTGACTCTAACAAGCCTCTCCAAACAAAAAAAAATACATGAAGAGCATTGGAAGGCTCTAGAATGAAATCTACACTCCTCAAACCAGGGAGCCATTTATGGAAATTTGTTAGGGATACTCTTTATTCTGATGAAGAAACTGGTTATGGAGAGCCTGTTGAATATGCTCTTAGCATCGTTTGGATGCAGAATAGGAGTTGAAATATCCTAGAATAAATGGGAATTGTGGATTTTGGTTGTTTGAGAGCCTTATATACCCAAAAATAAACTATATCAAAATAAGCTGATATAAATTGATATATGGATTCCAACCAATCCTTAGAATTAAAGTTATTTCAAGTTATTTCATCCAAAGAATATGCAAGTCCACTATCAAATCAACTGTCATCATCTCTTATAAATAACATGTTAAATCAATTATCATCATTTTTTTCACCTTTTATAAACTATTATCCACACTTTATTCACATTTTATTTAAATAACAAAAATTTTATTATTATGTTTCCTAATAAAAATAATTCAAAACACAATATTTTCTATAAAGACGAGGGAATTGAGTGAGGGCTAAACGGTCCCAGAAATCAGAAATGAATGGAGGAACTGCCCCCACACCATCCTATAAAGACTACCAAAAAAATCCATAATGCATGAGCGAACTTCAGGAATTACGAATACCAGAACTAAATCCTCTTCATCCTCTTATTCTACTCAACCTCTCTAAATCACACAAGCAACTATAAATATAACTGCACAAAAAAAAAAAAAAAAAAAAAAACACATCAAACACATGCACAGAATAAACACCATAACTTTCCTTTTCTGAAAAAATATAAAAAGAAGAATCCATGTTGACATTATAATCTATAGCACCTCATCCTTCCAAGAGGGCCACATCTCAGTTGTATTAACCTGCACCTACTAAAACTACCCAAAGAAACAATATCAACAATGTCACCACCCACTCCTTCCCTAACCCCCACAGTCACCCTTCTTCATTGTCATAGTCTTCCTCCTCTTCCTCCACCTTCGCGTTGAGCTGTCGCGCGAGCTGTTCGGGATCGATCGCCATCCCATCCACTTCCGAGACTGACCACCCCGGATACTCCTCGTGCTTCGTCTCGGCCACGGTTTCAGAGGCCGAGGCGTTCAAGTCCACGTTGAGGTCAAAGTTTCGGACAACGGCTTCTGTGGTGCTGCCGCTGCCTGCTAATGTTTCTTTTGAGTCCATTGCTTCAGAAGCATCGTTAGGCTTATCGGGGCGTTGGGGGGAAATGTCGGGGTCATCCTCGCATTTGTCGTATGCGTGGGTGTCTCTGTCCAGTGGTGGTCTGCCCCGGCCACGCCCTCTTCCCCGACCCCGACCACGCCCTCTAGGGGTACTGCTGTGGCCCACGTCCTGATGCAATGAAAATAAAATTGGCTCTTAAAGTGCTAATAATAATACAAGTCAAAATACAAGGGAATACTGCAAAGTTGCTTCAATAGACTGATTAGTGGATGTCTGACCAAGCAGAAAGCCAAAACCTAAGAGCAATGAACATCCAAGAATGATATGGCATGTTTTCAATATATGAATAGAATTTTCATAAATTCTGAGTATATGCAGGGCGAAACTTTGGGATGTCAGACACCTATCAACATTCACAACATTAGTAAACCACACGAACTTAGATTGTGAAAACTCATAATGCCAAATTTTCCAACTAAGAGAATCATAAAAATAAAAGTGGAAGAAAAGGAAAAACAGATGCAGGGACTCAATTGAATGCAATAAAAAAAGAACAGCAAATGTATAAGATACCGTCAAATTCTGCACCCACCAGAACACCCAATGGTCCCAAACATGTATGGGCATCATCTGTGCCCATACATGGGGCTGAATACAAATGGGACATGAAAAGAACTGTCAACTAATCCAATCGTCTTCCTCCATAAACAACCCCCAGCTGTTTGGAGGAATTATCCAAAAAATATTCAAACCAGCCCCAAATCCATATCTAAAAAATGTAAAAAATTATCCGATATTCGAATATTTGAAAGGCAAATACAAAATCAAGGTATCGTCTCCGAAAAAAATCTGAATCCAACATATATTATGAAGCTATAAAATATATATGTTGGTCTTGTACACTATTTAAATTCAATTATCCTGTATGATAATCATAATATCCAAAATTTAAATAACACGCATTCTATTCCGGCGAGATCTCTGAAAGAGGCAAGAAGCCCTCCAGTAACGATTTTAACCGTTACATTTTCCGATTGCACCATCTCCCATCACTAACATGTCACCTAAGCACCCCGACTAATGTCTGTTGTAGACATGTCAATTATCTATATCCGCTCCAAATCCGAAAAAAATCTGAGTTTGAATAATATCAGCAACCAAAAAATTTAGGAGGGATACGAATATTAAGTTATTCATATATGATTCATTGACATGCTTACTTTAAGAATTTGACCATACCCATCAAAATCATAGGGAGAAATTGAAAAAAATCAAACTGCTAGAAAAAATAGAAGACACAGCAATATCGCGTGATCTCTCCAATAAAAAAACTATATTTTTAATGAAAACTCCTCAATGGAAAATTGATCTTTATAAATCACTAAATAATTTGACATTGCATTTTCCTGAGCTACAAACAAAAATTGTATTCAGAGTAAAAAAAAAGCTGGGAGATCTTACCATGCGACTCTTCTTCAACTCTTCATCACTGTTGTCTTCATCATCCACAGCTTTCCTGAAAGAATGATACATGTCATAATGATTACATGTACAGTCTGCATTATATAAATCAATGAACTGCTTGATTATAATTTCACAAAACGAAATATAAGTTCCCAAAACCTTCTCTTTGCAGGTTTATCATCACCACCAGCATCTGAACCACCTAAGTCCGGAACCTTGCCCACAATCTCTCTCAAGAAGTCAAAGACACTATAGCTTTGTACACACTGCTTTCTGTAGAGTGAAACCAAGTTACATTAAACATGATGTAAAAGAACCAAACAAATGAAATGATTTCGCATTTGGCACAAATCTAACATAATCAGTGTCCCTTTTTATGGTCCTTATCACAGAGAAACTCAGGCAAGTACTTTTTAACAACTACAAACAGCAGCAAAAGAGAATGTTCTGTGAACTCAAAATTAAAAGTCCCCTAGCACAAAAGCACAGGAGAACTCAAGAATCCAAGACAGAACACATTATAATACTAATATTGAATCTTTCTTCTGTTTCTTTATCAAAGATCCCTCATGTCCATTTAGTTAAAAGAGCGACATTACTTAATATGAAGCTCCAATCCTTCTTTAAAAAAAAATATTAATTTTGGATGAATATTTTGGATCAATTATTTGGTCACCAACAGCCATGTAGACAAGAGAAAGGAAAAAATGACTTCTGAAATCTTCATGGTTTTTTATTTTATTTAGAGAAAAAAAAACCCTCACTATAGGACAGTCAATCCAACTAGTTTGATTTGCAACATCCAAATATTTGCCAGCTGAGCGGAGTAGAAAATTCATGTGTGTACATTGGCATGTGCTTCAACACAACGTCATTTACAAGGACCACTCGATCATAATGACTCAAAGACGTTCTGGAACAACAACTTCTCTGAGGTCTCTAACCCTACTGAAAGAGGAGACAAAGACAAACAACGTTTTATGCAGGTGCACTTCCACTAATAAATTACCATGGTCCACAGAAGATAACAATGATTGCATCCCTTCCACTATGAATGCACTTTAAAAAATTACACGTTATAACCATCACCAACAAGACAGATATCCCATGTACAGATAATGAAGCCATATATGCGGTTATCTCAACATAGAAAAACTACTCGACCAGGGCTTACAGATGTAAAGAGCTCATTGTCTTCGCTCCTCTCTGGACGGTTATTTTATACGTACGGTCACAGAGGTCTTGCAGAAATAATTCCAAAGCTTTAGCTGTATAATAATCCAAGAGGTGTTGCACATCATCAACCATAGTCCCAAGGAGAAAAAATGTACAGTGGATGCATATTAGTATATAGTCAAAAAAATAATCTAGAAACAATTCAAACTGCAAAATGTTACACTTTCATTAAAAAAAATGCCAAGAATAGCATGATGAAAGTGGAAAGCAACTCACAAACTAAAAGGGGCACTGCCATTGCAATCTTCCCAACATCTTCATCTGTTTGCATAATTTTTTTGATCCGAGACTGGAATCAGAAAACAGTGTATGAGAAAATAGATATAATTGGAATTCAATGCAGATCAATAGGTTCAAGTAATTTCAATAAAAACAAACAGTTATCATGTGTGCATGATTAACTGTCCACAGCATCATCCTGAAGAGATGGACCCAGACTTAAGAACTGGTACAACCTCCTATATCATGCTCACAAATTTAAAGAAAGTTCAAAGCATATGAAAATTTTCCTACAAATGGCAGAGCATCAAATAAGTGAAAGACAAATAGAAGCTAGATTCCTATATTATTAAATCCAATGAGTTCAATTTTTAAAATGTTCAAGACCGCACAAACTCAAACTTCATCAAATTTAGCACTGACCAGGAGTTATAATTAACAGTGACCATTTGAAAATTTTAAAAGGTAATTCAAGGCCGAAGTCCCACTACCTATCAGGCAACGATATAAAAATACATATGCTGAAACTATTTTCTCATTTAGGAAAGAAAGT
The DNA here is from genome assembly GCA_030737835.1 of Acorus gramineus. Taxonomy (NCBI): domain Eukaryota; kingdom Viridiplantae; phylum Streptophyta; class Magnoliopsida; order Acorales; family Acoraceae; genus Acorus; species Acorus gramineus. Next base: position 26,352,495 of record CM060848.1, on the reverse strand, counting down.
AGGGTCGTCTTTTTATGGTTTGGATAAATTCAAATCACTGCTCTCTGCAAAGCCCTCGTGTCACAAGAAATTTGCCTCAATATGCATAATTGAAGAGAGTAGTTTCTCTCTCAAAATTTGTGGGAGTTTATAGCTCCCAGCAAATCAAGTGGTAGCTCTTCTTTCCATACAGCCTGCTGAGCAGGTCCACCATGGTACAAATGAAGTGCACATTAGAATTATTGATAAGTTCCTAGGTTTTTGTTTCATTTTTTCCTCTTTTTTTTTTTTTTTTTGGTTGTGGTAGAGGCAAGCCTTCCCTTCATCTTTGACAACAGCATATTTTTTAAGGTCGAGTACAAACAAAAGGACAAACTATGCATTAAAATGATTTATACTCAACGCCACTAAAGTTTTTAGCACTGAAATGCCACCCTTAATAGGAAGATTGATGCCAAGCTTTATTCAAAGAGCAAACATAGCGGTCAAACTGTCCAGTAATCGCCTCATGCCAAATAACTCTATGTTCAAGCTCTAATAACATTTATGAACTTAAACAGCCAATGAGAGAAAGGAAGGTATTGTTGAAGAATTTGTCTTCCGGTTATACTAGCATTAAAAAAAAGGCTAAAATTGAACATCAATCCAAAACCAAAGAAATGATGAGGGACCTTTTTCTATGTACAGTAAATTTATTAATAACTATAATTGGGAGATACTTGGGAGGTAGTCACAACCTCCTCGAATCTTGGATTCTCATTCTCCTAGGCATCCCATTCACTATTATGGGGAATACATGATTCGAAGTGTAGAATTTGAGGCATTTTGATGTATGGGTGACCATTTTCTTTTCTTCCCTTACTGTATTTTCTTGCCTAACCAAATTGTTGATCTTAATTTGATGCTTAATCTAAAAAGTGTTTACACAGCGCAAAGGATTTCATGAAGCCATCTAGCCATCCATGAAACCAAGAAATAATAAAAAGTTCAAAATCATCAAACCTATTATACAAGAATCTCCAAAACAGAAAATCATTCCACATTGGACAATAGGACTTCTTTTCTTTTTTTTTTTTTTTTTTTTTGGGGGGGGGGGGGGGGGGGGGGGGGGGGGGATTATACAAGTATGTTTTATTTTTAAAATTGGCTGCATCCCCTATTTTTATGTGATTTCATTCTTATAAAAAACAGAAAACTAAATAATTCTCTTCTTTTTTTCCTTCAGTTCAGCCTGACTCTGTGTAGTGATTCTTCTATTCTATCACTCTGCAGCAAGTCCATGAAATCTGAATGCGCCTCTGATGGAGAGTAAAAACTTTTTTCTCCCCATCCCTTCATGTAACTAGCAACTTCCAAAACCACATGCTGGATTCTCCTTTCATCAAACTTCCTCAAATGGTTCCACATTTGATGTTAGAGTTCTCATAGCCCATGGAATTTTACTTTGTGAGGAAATACATTGAACAGCTAGCTGTGGGTCACTTTCAATTTTTTTTATTTTTTTTTTAAATAAGAGTTACTGTTTTCCTTGAGCTACATAATAACAATTTAGTAAAGACTTCATCATGTCATTTCAATTGTTGATGGTCACAGCATCATATTTCTATTGTTAGCACCGTGTTTCTATTGTTAGTTAGCACCAAATGCCAATATATCAAGGTCACCATAGATGGCATGTCTGGAGTAGATGACCACACCCTTTCCATATCGAACAAATTTTTATCAATGAGCAATATCACTTAAGTGGGGCTAGAATATGGACAAAAAGAAAACACACAAAAAGCTCTTCAAAGGGTAAAACAAATAGTTGCTTATTTTTCTTTAATGTAAGATGTCACTGGATATAAGAAACAGAACACCTCTAAAAAGAGATCATACGGCAGATTCAATGCTCATGATACCTTTCATTTCATAAGAATAACGAAGCTTAACAAATTATAAGAATGAATAGATAAATAAAGACATGCAAGCACCGAAATATTATATATATAAAAAATAAAAACCTGAGCCAAGCTAATCTAAAAATCTCTTTGAGGTTTCTCTGAGCTCCAGAAAATAGAACACATTTGTTCTGATGACAATCAACTCAGTTTAGGTTGCTTGAAAATTGGATTGCAAACTTCTTTGTGCCACAATCCACAAGAAATTCAACCCTCCAACAAACATCAATCAGAATAAAATCTCAATGGAAACAACTTCATGAATGTCTATCAATAATACCTAACATTGCCTTTACAGATCACTGTAGTAACCCATTTCAAAATTTCTACTGAATAACACAATCTACAAGAGATCCAACCCCCCAACAAACATCTATCAAAATAAAATCTCAATGAAATAACTTCATGAATATAAAAAAAAAGGGCCATCAATAATACCTAACATTGCTTATACATATCACTGAAGTAACCCAATTCAGAGTTTCAACTGAATAATAGAGAATCTTTCAATTTTCCTTTTCTTGTTATTCATTTCTACAGTCACCACATATTAAAAGGTCCATATTAAGAACACCCAAAGCACATCAAGGTCTCAAAAACATAATCCAATAAAACCTCAAAAGAATGAATCACAAATAACTCCTCGCCTCCCATCATAGGAGGAAAAGAAACAATTTTTAACACTGTAAGACTTAAAACAGCCAAAATACACGAATCACAATGAGAACCCCAAACCAAATCAAGACCCACATCGCCGAATCCGTGAACAACTCAAACAAAACCCTAAAAAACTCAAAAAATATTTCACAAAGCAAGAGAGATGACGGGAACACGTACCGCGGGGAATCGCGTGTCGAGTTTCTTTCTCATGGCTTCGGATCGGAATCGAAACCCTAATTTCCTGGTGATGGATGGTACGGCGAGGGGATTGGGAACAAAAGATCGGGAGAGGATTAGGAAGAACGAAAAAAATCGGCGATTAATTGAGACCCTTTCAATTCCTCTTTCGTTATTTACGGGGTTTTTAATTTATTTAAAACGAGCACGGAAAAGTGTAAAAAAGCTATTCTGTCCTCGCTTTTCTTTCTTTTTTTAAACCGCCCAATCTGAGAATTTCTTTCACCGCCTTATGAATCTCTTTCTTTTTTCTTTTTTTTATGTATATATATCTGTGCACGTATGTTATTTTTACTATTTTTATATGACATGAATTATCTATTTGAAATCAAAATCTAACGGTCATAGATTTTAGGGGAAAATTTATATAACCCCCTAAAAACACCTCATAAATTAAAATAACCCTTTAAATAAAATTTACATTTACAGATGATGAATATTTTATGAATATTATATTTATGATCCGTTTGGATATGAGTTTAGTTAAATTCTGGGTTTGAAAAGCTAAAAATTCTCAAACTCAGCACATTTTTAGCTTTTAGCTTTTCAAACCATAATCTTCCTTTTTAGACCAAAAAAAAATCTTACGATTGAAAATCTAATAAAAGCATAGTTTTTCAAAAGCTGAGTTTGAAACATAAGATTTTAAGAATCTCAAGCTGAGTTTGAAATATAAGATTCTAAGAATATCAGTGTTTCAACTTCACATCCAAACGCACCCTTAATTAACTTTAGGGAAAAATCCATATAACCCCCTATAATCTTCCTGATATCCATATAACCCCCTGTAATCTCAATATATCCATATAACCCCCTGTAAACACACCATAAATGCAAATAACCCCCCACGGTTAAATTTTTTTTAACAGAATTGGAATATTTTGGACATATTGCGTTATCTAAACCATGGTTAACAAATATGTATTCTTTTAACCCTCTGAAAACAGTCAATACTTAAAAAAAAACCCTAAAAGAGTGTAGAATTAGAAATATGAGATTTTTTTTTGAAGTATTGGCTATTTTTGGGTGGTTAAAAGAATACACATTTATTAACCATGATTTAGATAACAGAATATGTTCGAAATATTCCAACTCTGTTAAAGAATTTTTAACTGCAGGGAGTTATTTGCATTTATGGTGTGTTTACAGGGGGTTATATGGATATATTGAGATTACAGGGGGTTATATGGATATCAGGAAGATTACATGGGGTTATATGGATTTTTCCCTTAACTTTGACATAAAACACAGTATATAAAAAATAGTCATGCGACATAAGTCCCATTATTTAAGCCCCAACTACAAGCCCCATTAGGTGTCAATATATTACTGGTTTCCTTGTTGACTTTTAAAAAAGTACAAAAAGGTAAAATAGAAAACAACCCTTATTTGAAGCACACAAGAACCCTTTTTCTGTTATTGTTTCCTCCTCCTGAAACGCATCCCAAAAATATCTAACCAATATTTTTATAGACATTCGCTACTTTAAAAAATCATTTCGGCCGACCTATTCATCTTCGGCGACCGGCGTCACCACCCCTGGATTCCTCTCACCGCTCTCTATCATATGAGAGGTGGTTTAACTATCTTTCCAATCCTCTTCCGAACTCCACCTTTTTCGACCTTCACATCCATCTTTGATGAATGTAACTGACTTTTAATGAATCACTAAAATTAGATAAAAAGTCAGTTATATTTTGTAATTGTAACTTAGTTTCAAAATAAATTGCACAAAAATTTAGTTACATTTGTAAATGTAATTGACTTTTATTATATGAGACATATAAACATCAATTGTATTTCAAAAATGTAATTGACCTACAAAATATAATGCATAAATGTTCAAATTAGTTTGAAAATGTTACACAACCATATGCCAATACAACATCAAAACTCTATAAATCCTTCAAAAAAATAAATTTAACATCAAACGCCAGATTCAAAGAAAAAATTATAAAAAAAAGCCAGATCAAAGGCTGCTAAATTTAATATCAAACATCAAATTGAAGAAAAACAATTTTGTAACAAATGCAAGAATAAACAATAACAAAGCTCACACCTAAATCGACAGACATTGAGAACGATAGCCAAATCGGTTAATTGTTCACAAAAAAAGATCAATTACATTCGTGAATGTAATTGCCTTTAACATTAGTTTCAAGTACTGGCTTATATAGTAAAAATCAGTTACATTCATAAATATAACTAACTTTTTAAAATATTACACAATATGATCAAAATAGTTTAACATATAACTGACTTACGAATGTTACACACATAGCTATTAATATGAATTTCACTCCAAAGCAAAATGTTTAAACGAATGAAAATGATTTGTTTTAGATTGTTTAAAAAGAAAAGAACATGCCAATAAAAAATAATTTAACATCAAACACCATTTTCAACAAAAAAATATATGTAAAAATCAGATGTTTAGACCTCAATTGCATAATCAAACAAATAAATAAGACACACCTGAATCGACAGACATTAAAACGATAATCAAATATGTGGTTGATGAATATTCAAAAAAAAAAAAAAATGATTTTCTACTAGGTGTTTTTAAAAACAATAATGGTGTTTAAAAAAAAAATGAACTATTGATTATGAATGTATAAATAACTCAATTAGAATGAATAAAAAAAATCATGAATTATAAATGAAAAGGATTTATTGTCACCATCATTACTCATTTTATATAGATGAAAATTAGTAATTATAACGGTCTCCTTAATTATGGGAACAGTTATATAATAAAGAAAAAAAATTACAAAAAGGATAAAACAAGTATTATGCATATGGGGCTTATTCGGGGCCTATAAGTTAGGACATGTGAATCATTACAAAAATTTTATAATATATCTAGAGAGGATAAAATTATCATTTTTATAAGATTTTTCACATTTTGAACACATTGTAGTGGTTTTTTAGTATATTGAATTTTTAATTAGGGTTAACAAAAAAAAATATTTATAAAATATTTATCTTCTATTAATGAAAATTTTATGCAAAGAGTTATTTGAATTTACTAGATAGTTTAAGAAAATAAGGGATTACATGGATTTTAATTAAATTTTAGAGGGTTGCATGAATTTTTTCCTAGATTTTATTGTCAATGACAATCATTGATATACGGTCCAATCCCATTCTATATTATTATATCTTTGTTCATAAGGCCCCAGTGAACAGTCAGAGTTCCATGTAACCCCTTATCAAATTGGATTGCATTATATATAGTGTTCTTTGTCAGTGACATTTTTTTCCATCATCATCTGGTGATTGAATGGTGTAGGGTCACCGGGAGTGATTGTACTTGCACCCCTCCTCAGTAATTTTGGCTTTCGTTGACCGATTTACTTGCCCAGTTTTTAGAGGGTTTTGTTAACAATCGCCGATCTTTTGGATTTTTTTTTAAAAATCGTTCCATCTATTATTCCGATGTTTTGAATGGAGAGCAAATTTGTGTAATTTGAAATCATTTTGCGTCCATTTTCACTCTTCTTCTACCGTCAAGACATTTCAAAATGGGGAAAAATTTCTTTTAACTTTTTAAAATCATAAAAAAAAATTTTAAAATAAAAAAATTATCTTAGATTTTTATAAAATATATTGAAATAAGTTCTCATAAACTTAATAAAATTAGATTCAGTCCTATAAATTTTATTAAATGAGATTTAATTCTTTTGTAAGATAAAAATACCTCCGTCATATTTCAATATCCCCATCTCTTGAAATGTCATCCTCAACTGTAAAAAAAAAATATCCATCAAAGCTCATTTGATCTATAAAATTGAATCATTTTTTAATATTTTCACATATTTAATTTTATTACAGAGACTGAACAAAAAAAATTCCAGTTTCATAACTTCATTAAAAAATCAGTAGAGAAAACAATTTAAAAACTCAATCAAAATTCTATAATACATTCTTAATTCAAAATTAATAGCAATAAAAAGCATATCACCTTAATTATAAAACTATAATTTATTTAATAAAATTTAAATAAATCAGTATATATTTTTAGATAATCATATGGATTTTTTATGATTTTAAGAAGGTTTCATAGAGTTAAGATGATTTTTAAATTTCAGATGGACTTTTTTTTATTTTCATAAGTTTTCAAGGTGTTATATCGGTTTTTTTTTAACAAAGAAAATAAATTTTAAAATGGTATAACAGTAATTTACCATGCATGGTTAGGGTTAACCACATATTTGGTTTGTTATAGGAACTAAAATAAATATTATCTAATAAGATAGGGATCTAAGGGAATTTATCAATTTTACAGGGACTTTTTTTTATTTTCATAAGTTTTCAAGGAGCTAGATCGATTTTTCCCTTCAAAATAATAATTTTTAGGTTTATCCATTTTTTATTATTTTCTCGACATATCAAAAATTTATTTTTTTACATAATTTACTAAAAACGAAATCCTTCTTCTATCAGATCTACTTAATGCAACTGTTTTTTAAAAAGGTTCAAAGTACACTAATAAGTCTATGCTTGAATAGCATAATAACATTTAAAAACACGTTAAAAAAAATAAGATTTTGAATAAAGTGATTCAAATAAACTCGATTATTAGGAAGCGCATTTTTTACGCTTTTTAAAAAGCAACATTTTTGTATTAAAAGTTGTAATTAACTTTTTAATTAAGTCTGCTTTCTAATAAATATTTGATCACAAGTTTGCGCTAAAAAGCAGAAGCGTTTTGTAAAACGTTTCCAAACGCCCCTAAAAGAAAAATAAGAAGGAACAAGGTTGAACAAACCTAAAAATCTGTTAGCAGAAAAAAAAACAAGTATCACTATACCATAATGAATGAAAATAAATTGATGTTGATATTTTAGGCATCCTCTCTCCACTGAATATGTAATATTTCATCCAATCTATTCTCCCACATATAAATTTTTTCTTTACTTTTTATAAATTTCTATCCACCTTTTATTCATCTTTTTATCAACGATAAATCAAACAAAAATTTTATTATTACGTTTTCTAATTAGAATAAAAAAAATAATCAAACAAAAAATAACTTATTCGTTCTCCATACTAAAATAATTATCTATCCTAAACTAACTTAAGTCGAAACAACCCCCGAATGTGTAAAAACCACAGTTTCTTTGCATTTTTGCAAGCTTGGAAAAATTTGAACACACCCCTTCAACCAAACAGTGTATAACCAAAAAACAAAACACAACAGTAACAAAACACAGACCCAGCATCACCTACATATCAACAGGCACCCTCTTGTACAACCCAACATCCGCCAGCCTCGGCGTGGCCACCGCCGTGAGCGGCACGGTCATGAAGGTCACCATCCCGGGGTTCTCGGACATGTCGATCTCCTCCGCTTTCACCCCCTCCGGCGGCACCCACTCAAAGTGGTGCAACAGGTGCCCCAGCATGGACTGCACCATGTTGATCCCCAGCTGCGCGCCCGGGCACACCCTGCGCCCCGCGCCGAATGGGAGGAGCCTGAAGTCGTGCCCCTTCATGTCGACGTCCTCCTCAAAAAAGCGCTCTGGGCGGAACTCAAGGGGGTCGCGCCAGTGGGCTGGGTCACGCGCGACGGCCCAGACGTTGACGTGGACGTTGGAGCCCTTGGGGACGTCGTACCCGCTGAGCTTGACGTCGGCGGAGGCCTTGTGGGGGAGCATGAGAGGGGTGGGGGGGTGGAGGCGGAGGGCCTCCTTGGCGACGCATTGGAGGTAGGGGAGGGAGGGGAAGTCAGTCTCCGACATGATGCGGTCGGGGCCAACCACGCGGTCAAGCTCCTCCTGGGCCTTGGCTTGCACGCGCGGGTTGCGGATGAGCTCCGCCATCGCCCACTCCGCCGAGATCGCCGTCGTGTCCATCCCCGCCGTGATCATGTCCTGCACTTAAACATTCTGATTAAATCTTCTCCAACCTACAGAAGAAATACTCGAAGAAGGGGTACAAGAAAAAAAAACATCGGATGGACAGAATCATGTACACCAGGAACTTGAAATCAATCTAAGATGAGTCATGGGTTTTTTTTTTTCTTTCGAAATCATAAGATCTGGTATAAAAGCTCCAATGCTTAGATATTATTCTAAGCAATCCTGTTTCAAACCTTATTTATCAGTCTCAAAAGATAGCAAACAGTATATGTATTCATCTGGAAGGTATATGTATCATGTATGTTCCAAATGAATGCATGCACTTGGTGGAAGAGAGAAATGAGACTAAAGGAAGACTGATTATATCAGTGTCTACTAACATGGCCACAAAATTCGCGCAAAGCAAGGGTTCCATTCAGTATGATACATATACATTCATAATATATCATATAGGATAAGTAAAGTAAAAGAATGAACATGCATAGCCACTTTTCTATATGCACTCTGAACATTAGCATAAGAAACACACACAAAAACTTTTATATTAAGTGTGAAAGCCACGAGAGAAAGATTCGTTTTTTAAATTATGAAAAGCTCAACAAATCATTCAAACTAAAATGGATATCTACTTATCTAGATTATGAAGCTACTAAAAGCAAAGTTTGACAAACAAAGTATATTAGGTGTCCAATTGAAATGAAAAGTTTGAAGTGCTCTGTTACTATGGATACGTACCCAGAGGAGGCCGATGATGGTGTCCTCGCTGAGGTCGTACTTGTCCTGCAACGTGAGCAGGGCATCGACGAAATGCTGCTTCGCGCCGCCTTTCTCCCGGGCAAGGGTGTGCTCCTCCATGATGGCCTTGGTGAGGCGGTCGCGCCTAGCGCCATGCTTGGCGAACGCCTCCTCCTCGAGGGGGAACAACCACCGGAGCCAAGGGATGTGCTCGGCAGTCGCCAGCGATGCACCGAGCTTGAGGCCGTTGGTGGTGATCGCCTTGAATTCAATGCCCTGTTCATCGATCACCCCCTCGGAGTTCACGAAGCGCTTGCCAAAGGCGAGGCGGGTTATGTTGTTGAAGGCCACCGCCGCCAGGTAGTTCTTCACTGTCAAACTCTTCCCGCGCTTATCTGAAACATAACAAAATATTCAAAAGATGATACAACAATTTGTTAGCCTTAATGTATTGGCTAGGTGAATATGATCAGCCTGTAAACTAATACATTGAAACTGATTTTGGGACCCAATGGGCTGAAGAAATTATAATTGAGTTATGATATGTTAATCAGAAATTTGGTTTTAACTTAGTTGTCTTTCAGAAACTGGTTACTCATGAGAACATATCATCCTATCACCGACTTTGTAACTCATTAAGACCTTGAATCAGGAAAAAGTTTCCTTTTTTTCGAAGTCAAAAGTCTGCCCCACATTCATAGGCTGGGACAGATCATCCACCCCCACAAAAAAGATAGTGGGACACGTTTACAAAAAAGATAATTCAAAATAACAAAGTCCAAAATGGTGGACACTCACCTAACATTGATCCCCAACAAACCCAAATGAACATTGTTTCTCTTGTTCACATCCTCACCTACTTGGGAATTTATTTTTCTGGTGATATTTTTGGTAGAACTTGGGGTAGGAGGCACTCAAGACCATTAAAAAAGCAAATGTATAGGTTAATTTTTTAAATAAAGGCATGTCAAGGAGCTGACAAGAAAATAAAAGAAAGAGAGAGACTTTGAAAATTGAAATCATGAATAGCACTTCTCTATAAAGTAGTATACAAATAAGACCAGCCACCAAACACCACCAGCATTTCAAATTGCTCACATAATTCATAAAAATCAATTTTCCAAATCATGAAAAAGCCAAAAAAATCCAATATTGTGCATCTAAACAAAAAGGGTACTGTTAGTTTTATATACATCTCCTATACAAGATCATTTTTATAACAATGCCATTGGGTATACAATTCATTAAAACATATATTTTATCTTATAAATATACAAAAAGATTAAAATTAATCACTACTGCACATGAGATTATACCTACCAATATAAACACATGAGACTGTCCAATAAATATTCCTTCCACGTCAGAATCACTAACAATAGTCCCACACTTTCCAATACCACAAAATAAAGAAACAGTTTTTCACTCATTCATGTCTCATGATAACGTCCCCACATATAGCCTCCCCCCTTTTTCCCATCTGATAAAAGGGTACTCCAAAAAACACAACATATTCCACAAATTCATTACACAAATCTTTCAATAAATCCTTTATTAAGTACTTGTTGTGACTTCCATTTGTATAAGAAATGAATTACCAAAAAAAAGAGAGGAAGTTATAGATTCCACTTATTTGGGTGGTCACTTATTTGGGGAAATTCTAGTAAATTACAATGTCAAATATATTTATTTCGAATTCAAAATTTATATATATATATATATCAAACCATTAAATTAGAAAGGATAGTACACGAATCTATATATCTTTTGTTAATTTTGGAATAAAAATAAAAATATGAGTTAAAAACATCAATGTCTCTACAAACTTAGATAATCCCGTATAAATCTTTGTCAAAGTTGGGACAGATATATCAGTTCTACTCAATAATTGTCCATTAGTTAAATTTTCATCCAAATTTAACATAATATTCACATAATATTCCATCACATATAATTGTGTAAACATTACTGTCCCTATAAACAATCATAAAGACAAATTAATCCCTGTAAAAGACAAAATTTTCCTTAAATAAAATACAGGGTACTCTCGTGGAGAGGTTGGAGGGGGAGGAACGCAGATGAGAGAGACTGAGGGGAGAGGGAGAGAGAGAGAGAGACTGGTTGGAGGGGTTGAAAAATCAGGGGTACTCTAATCATTTCATTATATAGGTTAAGAGTTAACTAAGGTAGGTTGGGTTAAAGTTAACTCAAGTAGTTTGGGTTAGAGTTACCTCCTGTTAACGACAGGGATGTATATAAGTTTTTTTTAGAGTTTTCGAGGACTCATATGTCTTTTCAGTTTTGACATGGACTTCTATAGGATTCTTCATGTTTGTAAAGATATAAATGTCTTTAACCCTAAAATTAATCTAATATGTACCAATCATAAAAAAAAAAAAAATTAAATTTTTTTATAATCAGGCCCAAACAAGATACAATTAGTGCTCGTTTCTTTCTAATTAGAGACTAATCCATGTCACCTCACCTATAATGAAATCATTTATAATTATAGACTGACAAGTGTCAGCTCATGAGATTTGTAACAATTTCTAATGATGGGATCCAGAACTATTTTCATTAAACAGTATACTTAGTTTTTTCTAGGGTTTCAGTCTTTTATATCTTATTAAAAATCCAGTAAAACATTAATTTATTACATGAGATAATGTATATGCCTCGTTAAATATTTCTTCACACGTATTAAAAATAGATCCATTCAATTTAAAATAAAATTATATATAATTTTAATCAAAAACATATATCTCATTAAATGATTTACTATTTTTTAAAAAAATAGAAACATATATCCCATCAAAACAATCCGAGTTCTGAGCGACAAAAATAACTCAATCTAACCTTTTCCATGAATAAAATAAGACTAAAATGAAAGATCGCTTAAAAACAACATTAACTGATGATGGGATCTAGAACTAATTAGATCATACTAGTTCGGTCAAGGGTAATGGGTAGAGAGAGGGTGTCCCATCATGTAAACATATCTTCTTAATAAAAAAATATATATATACATGATTTTTATTTCACCTAGACTGGTTTAAAAAAAAATGATTGACTCACCAGATTGGGTGCAATCCCTGAAGATGGACTCGACCATGGCGGTGACCTCATCCTCCCTAATCGGGCGGAGCGCCTCGAGCCGTCTCGGCGAGAACAACTCGAGCGTGCAAACCTTCCTGACCTTCACATAGTGCGGGCCGTAATCGGCCCAAATCAAGTCCTTCCCGTCGCGACTGAACCGGGCGGCGGACCGGCTCCTGTGACGGTCCGCGAGGAGCTGGTCCTTGTCCTTGAGGACCTCCTTAGCGAGATCCGAATTGGAGACGACGACGTTGAGGGTCGACCCGAACCAGACGGAGATGATCGGGCCGAAGATTTGGGCCCACTCGTAGAAGCAGCGGAAGCGGACGGGCTTGATGTGGTAGAGGTTGCCGACGATGGGCCATGGGCGTGGGCCCGGGGGGAGTTTGGGGCGTTTGAGGATGTAGAGAGTGAGGAGGAGGAGGAGGGAGGGGATGGCTATGGTGGGGAGGGGGAGGGGGAGGGCCATTTTTTTGGATGGGTTGGGTTTGATGGAGGTCTTTTTTTTTGGGGTGTGTTTATAAGAGGTGGGGGTTGGGAGAGTTGGTGAGGGTACTTTTGTTTGTGTGTGTGTGTTTTTTTTTTTTTTGGTTTTTGTTTTGTTATAAAAATTGGGTTTGACAAATCAGAAGGTATGAATGAGTGGTTGGAAGTTGTTGGTCTTTCATTACAGACACACTTTCTTTCTTTTTTATTCAAGAAGATTGCATGTGACCTTTTATTTTTTTCAAAATTTTTTTTATTTTTTTTTAAATTTATATGATTCTACGGAAATATTAATGTAAATTTAAATAATTTTTTAAATATAAAAAAATATTTGTTTGTCGAAACAATCTATAAATTACTGTTTTTGTGACCTGACATGTTTTACTTTTTTACAATCTTATATTTGTTGTCATTAAAATTTTTTAATTTTAAGTCTCCACAAACCATCATATTTAGTGATTGATGCCTTCCTTCTTCTTCGTATTTAGGCTTTAATCCCCAGATTTAAATGATAGTTCTTTTTTAGTCCCTGAGAGGAACCTATCCATAAATTATTTAATTTATTTTTTAGTCCCTGTGAGGGACCTATCCATGAATTATCCTTTAAATCGGGGGACTAAAACCTAAATACGAAGAAGGGAGGGATCGATCACTAAATATGATGGTTTGTGGAGACTTAAAACTAAAAATCCCTATCATAAATTGTGTACATTCAAAGAATGCATATCGTCAGCGAAGATCCAACAAGATACAAGTGGAACACTGAACCTAGATAAGAATTGTACGAGACGACCACTCAATTTTGCGTCCCCCACCATGGCTAATCATGACATGTAAATTGAGTTCTGCTACGCATGTCATGTTATATAAGTCTCACTCGTAAATGTTTTAAAGCGTTTAAATTTTTATTGATTTTTAGTTCACTTTAATAAAAGGATAAAAAAATAAAATATAAAATTAATCTATTTAAATCATATATTTCCATGTTAAATCTCTCTGTATCTGTGTACGATTTCTCCTCTCTAAATGCATACCAAAATAATCTAACCGTTTTTTTTTTTAAAATCAAATAATTTAAAAAAATCATTTCGACCGACCTGCTCATCTTCGACAAACGGCGTCACCAGGATTCTTTTCATCACTTCCTATCATATGAGAGGTGGTTTGACTACCTTTTTAATCCTCTTCCGGATTGAACATTTTTCGACTTTTATATCCATTTTTTTATGAATGTAACTGACTTTTAACGAAACACTAAGATAAAAAAAAAAGTCAGTTACATTTTGTGAATGTAACTTAGTTTTAAAATATATTACACAAATAGTTCAGTTAACTGACTTTTATTATTTAAGGAATGCAAATATCAGTTATATTTCAAAAATGTAACTGGCTTCCAAAATATAATGCATAAAAATTCATATTAATTTGAAAATGTAACACAACCATATGTCAATATAACATCAAAACACTATAAAATCCTCCAAAAAAACATATTTAATATCAAACAACAGATTCAAAATTTTTTTTGCGAATGTAACTTGAGTTAAAATATAAAATCCATATAATAAGTTAGTTACATTCACAAATTCATGAAGCTAGTTACAAAATTCAATACAAACATCCATATAATAATTAGTTACATTATCTATCACATGAGTATGCATACGTAACTGACATTCAAATGTTAATCAACGAATATGCTGTATTGAAAACTACATTTGACATCAGAAACAACCAGAATTAACATTAAAAAACAAAAAAAAAATGAAACAATTGAAAACATACAATAAAACAAACACTACACCTGAATCAGCAGATATTTCAATGGTAGCTAAACAGTTCTATTTTTTTTTTTTCCGATCAGATTAGACGCTTAAAAAAGTTGTCCAAAAAATCAAATCCAATTGCAATATCAAGAAACATTTCTGAAATTTACCACAAAAAGTGAAACTATTGATTCAATTATGAGCGTTCGAATATGATATAGTCAAAAAAAAGAAAAAAAAAATTGCAATTGAATGCCCCTGCACGCGAGATTCCAAAGAATGCATTATTAACCGTTTGCATTAATTTCATTTAAAAAGTTACAAAAATCAATTAAAGGGTATAAACAAAAATTCAACCCATGCCATGTCATAGGCTTATGAATTTGGATTTGTCAATCATTTTTCATGTAAATTATTAAAAAAAACATACCTGTACTTGTTCCAAATCCCAATCCCAAAATCAGAAATGATAACGATGATCCAGATATGTATTATAAATTATATACATTTGTGTCGTATATTATTCATATTGCATTTTTCATATGTGATATTTGAAAAAAAAAGGATAAATCTTAGAATCTCTCCATTTAAATTCACATCTTCCTAATATATCGTTCATTCACTTGTCACATTAAAGTCTGATTTTCATCAAGGAAAAAAACAGAGTCAGTGGGGGCCCCAAAGACAGAGTTGGTGGTGTGGTTGGTGGATGGGAGTGACAGGAAACAGAGGGAGAGGAGGCGCACGTGTGGTATGTACGTGTGGAGATCAAGTAATATATGTAGTTATATTATTATTTATTTATTAAAACAAAACAATGGGTGGAGGGGAGGATGAAAGAATAGAAGAAGACCATTGACTCTGTGTTTGGTGAGTCATATTGGGTGCCCATGGAATGGCCAGCCAAGTCATAAACAGTTCTGTGGGCAAACCATGGGCTATTGGTGACATTTTGGGGTGGTTGGTGGTGATATAACTTGTGTATCATGGATAATTTATCAAATTAATTAATTAAATAAGAATAATATTAAAAATAATAAACTATCTCTAATGAAGGAATGACTATCCCTATATGTATATATATAAAATCAACACCTAAGCTCCACATAAACATTATGCTATTCAAATAGAAGCACTAAGCTGTTCAATAATAGGCCTACGAATAAGTTAGAATTAGTCATAATAACTTTATTATAGATGTTTAGATGACTGGAATAAATGAGAACATATATGTAAGAATTAACTTGTATAAAATGATATATGAATTCCAACCAACCCTAAGATTAAATTATTCTAAGTTATTCAACCAAAAGAATATGGAGACCCACTATCAAATCAATCGTCATAACCTTTTATAAATTAACAGTCAAATCAACAATTACCATTTTTCATCATTTATAAATCATTGTTCACACTTTATTCATATTCAATCCAAACAACAAAAACTTTATTATTACATTTCCCAACGAGAATAATTCAAAACACAATCAAACAAAAAATTATTTTTCCTTTATTCATACTAGAATAGTTATAAACCTCAAAATAACTTAATTCTCAAACCAAACATGGGCTAAAGAGTCATGTTCAGCAATATATTGAACAGATACATTGCTTGATTCTGAAGGAAAGACCTGTGAGAGAGAGAGAGAGAGAGAGAGAAGATGGTGTAAAATAGAATTAGAAGCAATCTTTCATAACTTTAGAAATTGAAATAACTGCTCTCTCATAAATTCTAATTAAACATTTTGTTTCATAATAAAACAAATAAAAGTTATGAGGTAGGTCAAATAGCCCTTTATATGAATATGGTAATAGTGACATAGAACCACCCATGTTAAGGCATGGATGAATTCATAAAATCTTACTATAAGAAACAAGAAAACTTTATACAACATAAACACCACCAATTAACCATTGATCCTGTTCTTGTACTCACAAAGAGACATTAGCAGAGTTGTGAGACGTTACAACAAACAACTTTGGGAGGGAAAAAAAAAAAGGACACAGCTCCTTTGAGGTAATAGCTCACAAAGTGCATCCAAAAGGGTGAACATGATGGCACTGGAGCTATTAAAAACAAGGAGGAAAAACACCAACTGACACCAAGATATAGACATTAGCGATGAAGCGATATGCATCCACAATTCAAAAAAATTAACAAGGGTATAGTGGGATAAGCAACAGTTATTATATAATAATTTTTGTTGTGTACCTTTTCGTATGATTTTATTATCTCCTTAACGTGCTCTTCTCACAAAGGCAATCTTTGGGGTAGGAAGAGGCTGAAAAACCCAAGTATTTGTGGTTGGTTTTGGGTTGTCCACTGATCCAGGCTGAATTCTTATCTGCAACATGAAAATGGAAGTTAAAAAAAAAAAGCTGAGAAACGATGAGAAGAATTTGTTTGAATTTTATCATTCAATAATCTGAGGCAAAACTGTGGCACGGTAGTGTGATTGATGTGCAGTTCTGTATAACGTCTAACAATGTCCTCCTGAGCTTTCAACATCTAACCATCCATATCCATTGGCAGTGTGTGTCCAGGAGAAAAGGAAGGGGGTTAACCTTTTCAAGCAATAAATACATGCATGTTTTGATCACATAGAAGCCTAAATTCATGCTCACATTTCCTTCTACAGGCCCACCTATGCACTTCAAAACAAAAATCACCAATGATATGGCAAGTGGAAATATTGGATGCTTTGAACTCATCCTAAACTACAAACAAAATAGATAGCTTCAAAATACTACTGAACAGTGGATGCCGATGATTGAATGACTCGTGTGATTTATGCTTAAGAAAACAGAACAGAAAATTGATGCCTTGTAAGTGTATAATACATTTCTCTTCTACACAGAGTGACACTGGTTTGTTGGCCCCGGTCGCTTTGCTTGTATCCCTTTTTGGGCTTTCTCTTTAATAATTAATAATATGAGGGCGAAAGCCTACCGTTTATTAAAAAAAAAGAAGTGTATAATACATATTCACACAAGATAAAGCAGTGGTCACCCCAAGCCCAAATGAACCGTGTTACCTAGCCCTTAATTCATTTAGAACTCAGATAGGATCTGTTTGATCAAGTTTTTCATATCAAATTCAGGAGCAAAACCCCCATCAAAAGAAGTTCACTTATTTAATATGAGCAGTCAAAAAAATGGGATGCAATTTGTTTCGATTAACATCCATGTGATATAACACCGAAATTTTGAGGTATTCTATCTTTAGATAGAGTTTAATGTACAGATCATATTTGGTGGCTTTGATTTTAGTATGGAATTAAATAGGTGGATACTGTCAGTAAAGTAAACTCTCTTACCAAGGTGACCCTAGCATAGATCATTCCCCTGTTCACATTGCATTGCCTTGGTTGCTTAACAATACTTCGGGAGTGTCAACATTTACATTATCTCTAACTAAATATGAGAACGTGAGCATATATCATGGCAGGAAATATTAAGCATGTGATATAAGCTACACAATTCACAAACTGGTAGCAGAATATAACAGGTGGCATCAAAACTAGAGAGTGTTTGGTACAAAGCACAAACCTCATAAAGCTGAAGCAAAGATGCACATAATGTGGCGATGCTGAGAATCGAGAATCTCTGCCCAATACATGCACGTGAACCAGAACCAAAAGGAAGAAATGCGGCATTGTCATTTGGATCATTTAACACGAATGAGCTGTTCACAGGATCTTTGTTTCTGCCTGATGGAACTGACAATTGAAAATAACGGGTTTGGTTACCTTGAAAAGGTTTTTTTGTAATCTCATTGCACTTCAGAAAGGTGAAAAAAATGAAAGGTAAAATATTTAAAAGAATTGTGGATGCATGACTTCAGTAGCATATGCAATTGTGGTCATAAGGCTACTTCACTTCATCCAGCAAAGTCCCTCACACGTACGCACATATGATACATCAACTTATCATCCACAGTTCAACCACAACATTGTGCTGGTTGCAGCATGTAGTTTTTTTTCCCACACATGGAGAGGATCAATTCCATGCATCACACAAGGAATTTTATCAAACATGATTACAAGGGTATTTCTGCACATGATCACAAGGGTATTGAATCAACACCACCAAGGTGTTACCCTTAGCCCAAGCCAAAGACGCCATCCATGACTTCGAGGTAAGTACCCTACACCATGGGCCTTCTTAAGACAAATTTGCAATTGCATCAGCAATTGTTAAGCCTCCAGTCCAAGAATGCAACTTTTCTTTCTTTTGGTACAAAGGACCTTAAAGGGAGACACACATGGTCCCTAACATATAGTGGTAGACCACTACTAGTACTGGAGAGACTTGAGTTAATATTGAAACAAAACAAGCTGTGGACTAAGGCCCACTAGAACTAGCCTGTGGGGCTACTAAACCACTTTTTTTACTATATGTGCCCCACAGGTATCAAACCGGGAACCCTGGGGGGGGGGATGCCCACAGGAAGGGCATAGGCCTTTGGGACAGTCCCAACAAGCAATTCGAACCATAATTACTTCGATCATGCCTCTAATATAATTTGAACAGCAGCATGCGTGAAATCTACGTGTGTGCATGTGTGCTATGTGCTATTGCTGACTTGCTGTAGTAATTGAATACTTGCAAGAGTCTCCAATAAAATGCGTATATTTTCTTCAAAGAGAAATTTTTTATCATAAGGCTTTGAACATGCAGTATCAAAAGGTATCAAATATCCTTTTCATGTAGATCAAGTTTTCATTGATTTTGGTCTCACAAAGGGTAAAACTAAGAGGTTTAAGGTCTCCCATTGAAAACTGTCCATCATCTTCTACAACCCATTATTTATA
The DNA here is from genome assembly GCA_030737835.1 of Acorus gramineus. Lineage (NCBI taxonomy): Eukaryota > Viridiplantae > Streptophyta > Magnoliopsida > Acorales > Acoraceae > Acorus > Acorus gramineus. The sequence continues at coordinate 26,332,918 of CM060848.1, read as the reverse complement.
ATAGTTGTAAGCTCAATACGTGAGGAAGATAAAAGTCTAACCTCCAAAAATAGGTGACACACGATCTCTCCCCAAAAGAAAAGCAGAAAAGCAAAACAAAATTTGTTCCAGCCTTACTAACACTATATAAAGATCCCAACAATTTAGCCTGCTATTGAAACAAATTTATTGAATCACAGGAAGCCATACCCTATTTAAGATCACAGAAGGAGGGAGGGAGAGAGCGAGGGAGTACACTAAATATTTTTGTTAGCTTTGTTTTGTATTCCAGCATTCACTTCACTTTAATCTGGGGTAGGATGCCTACCTTTATTTTCAAAAAAAAAATAAAAAATTACAGGTTATTTACAGACTTTTGTTGATCAAAAGCTCAATCTCTCTCTCAAAATCAAAATTTTTGTTTGGATAGATTGGTATTAAATTTTCACTTCTCTTTCCCCATTGATTCTGGAGTCATGTTGTTCATTTTCCACAAGGTCTTTTACACATTATCCTTACTGGGGTTACAGTGATTAGCACCAACGATGCTCCTATGTGAATTAATTTTCAGTCAACTGATATATTTTAGGGTTTTTAAAATTATTAGGTAATGCTGATTAACTAAGACTAATAAACAATGCTAGACCCTTTTTCGAATGAAATTGAGGCTGAATTCCTACCATTATCATAAAAAAGAAACAATATCAGAAGCTAATAGAGTTAGTTAATACAGATGAATAAGACCATCAATATTATAAATCAATGTTCAGAACTTTTATATAACTGGTATACAAGCTGCAAATTTAATGAGAGATGGATGGTGCCAATTCATAATGAATGGCTTTAAAGGATGTGAGATAAATATCCGAAGCAAGGCGTACTGTGAGGCCAACACAAAAATCATAAAGTAGATGAAAACAGAACTACCCAACATCCAGCAACATAACAACGACTAGCCAAAAGTGAGCTAAAAGAACCCTCTGTTATCACAAAAGAAGTTTAATACTAAATGCATTAGCGTATGAAATGACATGTAAAAGAAATACAAACCTGTAAATGATTTCACAGATTCTAAATCAGATTTATCCTCCAGAGAAATATCCGTGTGGCGATCATCTTTTGACAAAAAACGATAAGGGTTGAACTGGCAGGCATCATCACCCCATATGATATTATCTGTATGTACTAGTTGCACAGGAATAACATATAGTGCTTTGGCTGGCAGTGTTACACCAGTTTTAAGATTCAAGTCTATAAATAAGCATAAGAAGTCAGTATTTGTAAGACAACTATAAACAGAGCAATTATGTAATAATCATGTTGAATAATTTTCTGTAAAAATTGGGGAAAAATAATCACAGCAATAAGGATCATGTTCTCACATAATTGATTGTTTGTAAAATACCTAACCTTATTTATCACACACAGATTCACTTAAGGATCATGCATTAATTACTATTATCAGTTCAATGGCATTGTAATTTGGATGGAAACCAATTAAAAAACCTTTTTTAGAATCTTAAAGATATGTGGCAATGTTTTCGGAAGCGACGTGAGCAAGGAGTAACCTTACTCCTTGCCAAATTCCAATGACTAGTTCCACATGCGGTATGTTGGAGGAGCATTTGGATCATCCGCAATGAACACGTATTCCAACATAAAAAGGTTCTATTTGGAGAACATGGCCAGCTATTTCCTCAATCCTAGAGATTGAGTGAGTATGATTTTTGGTGTTGACACTCCATCAACAATTATGGGAAATCTTTGGTTCGAGAGGTGGAGAGCCATCAGTGTTTCTAGAGGGGCCTCCCCTTTGTTTCTCTGTCTTCTTACCTCCTCTCACCTTATCAGTGCAGAGATCCCTCGTCTCCTTTGTTCGGGCATCTTTTTTTCTAATACAATCACTCCTCTCTCCTAAGAAAAAAAATATTTTCTAGAAAATTTTTTGGTAGATGACAGATAAAGCATTACCCTGTTTCTGTTGACTATTCAAGAATAATATGATATAATGATGTAACCAGTTCATACCATGTCCCAAAGAACATCTTTGAAGCAATGGTCTCCTCGGCAAAAGACGAGCTGATTCATACACAACTGCCAATAAAATGTGCATTCTTTGGACATTATGTGAATCCAGTTCAGCTGACCCATTACACACTGCCAATATCTCTGAATAAATCTGCAGCAGGGAAAGCCACAAACTGATATACATGAGCAGTGACAAAAAATGAGAATAGCTGGCTTATGTTTGTCATTCTAAATTCACCCGTGAAGTGTAAGACTGACCAAAAGATTGATCGGAATCACATCTCAATTCAGCTGGAATAATCATAGATTTTTAACTTAAGAATTTGAGATATAATAATGCAAATAAATCTACCTTTTCTTGTATATCTAAATGCAATGCAATCCATATCAAAATATCATTGAAAAGAGCAGAAACGGTTAGGCATCCATGAAACATGACACCCATGATGCTCCCACAAGGTTCTTCATTCAATGATAGATGTCCATCAAACTCTTCCAATAAAAAGCTTCCAGCCATTACATCATCAACATCTGTATTAACATGTTTACGGTCAACCCCCAATCTCTGGTCTGCCTGACTAGATATTTTTTTACCAGTCCTACAGTGTGATATGATATCCTGAGTTAGGGTTCTTAGCCTCATGCGCAATCTCCAATACCTCCAAAATCCCCTCTTCCACACAGGAGGGATATTATACGATGCCCATAAACGAGGATTGTTTGCAATCATCATAAGAAGCTCTTCGTAGATAGCGACCTTCGGCCAAGACAGGAAGCCTTCTCCAAATATCAAGGCTCCAATAGCATAGAAACCCATGTGTTGGGAAAACGAACTGCAATCCAGATATCCTTTATCCATAGTGGACCTGATCCTCTCCATAACACAATCGATAACTTTCAAGGGAACTGCATGCGCTCTATCAAGCAACTTGTCATTCAACTGCATTGCTAATGACTCGCGCATTTTCTGTACCTGCATGGACAGCTACATATCAGCAGAGAGGAAACATCAAACCTTCTCTAGCAGAATAAATGGGAGCTATTATGGAATTTTAGAATAACTTCATTCTAGGGGATCCAATCAAGCTTTTTAGGTTTAAATTCACTTTACTACCTTTTTTGTAGGGCTGCAACTCGGGCGGGTTGGGTTCGGGTTGACCCCAACCCGAACCCAACCAGAAGTTCAAGGTATTCAACCCTAACCTGACCCAACCCGACGACTCTAACCCAAACCCAACCAGTGGTAACCCGAACCAACCCAAGGAACCCGATTTTCTAGCTTAATTTTTAACAAAAAAAAAAAAACACATTCCATAAATTTTAATCACCCACTAAAACAATCTAAGTCTACTAAAATTTAATCACCCACTAAAATTTATATTGTGACCCAAAGGTAAAGATTTAGAGTAAAGAATTAAGTATCAATGACGCATGACTTATTTAGAATATCATATGGGTATCTTCTACAGGTTCGGGTTAGGTCGGGTTGTCTATGATGCCAATCCAAACCCAACCCAATTTCGAACTCAACCCAAATTGGCCAACACAAACATGATTTTTACAACCCAACCCGTTGGGTTTGGGTTGAACCCAACCCAATTTGCAGCCCTACAAATCATGCAATCCAGGTAAGCCTGGGGGATTCAAACTCAAGACCTATGGGGAGCAAATTCATGGTTGTAGCCAGAGAGCCAAACCCGTGTGGGTTATCTAATTAGTAAAAAAGTCTTATACTTATTCTACCTAATAAACAAATGTTAAGCAAACGGTGTTAGCCAAACGGAAAAAGTAAAGTCACGTGATAAAAGGCTTGATAAGCAAACAAAATGCTTCTTCTACCTCAGGTGTTCAAAGGGGAGAGACTGGAGCGGTGCTAACCATTGATTAATTTACTTAATTTTACATAAAGTGGACCCTCTTGCGACTCAAATTTAGAACCATGTCATATTAGCTTGAACACGGTCACATGGTACCTTGTACTTATTCCAAATGTTCAGAAAAGTTCAATTAGATACCTCCGGTACCTGTTGGTTAAACATGATTTTTATTCATCAAACTATGTACTTAGCACCTTCAAAATCTAGATATCTATTTCGTATAATGATTTATCATATTGTTTTTATTCTTCAAAATCTAGATATCTATTTCGTATGGATGATTTATCATATTGTTTTTATTTTATTTTTTCTTTTTCTTTTTCTTTTTCTTTTTGTTGAAAGTTAGTAGGCTACCCAGTACCAGACTTCATTATGATGAAAATAAAGTCAGGATACATAGCAAAATAAAGCCAAAAGAAACAGAATCAGAGAACAATTAAATAATAGAGATTTAAAGCAAAAGCCCAGTAGAAGAGAATTCCTCCAAGTAAGGGACAGCAACCATGAAAAGCTAATCCTCAATTCTCAAAAAGCAACCAACGAACACAACTTTCTTCTTGCACAGTGGTGACCACATTCTTCATAAAATTTTTTTTTTTTTAGATAATGTAGACTCTCACCCTCATTATATTAGAATGGAGAGAAAGCCCAAAATACATGCAAAAGCAAACATAAAAAAGCCTCAACCACCCACAAGCATTTAAAAATAAACTAGACAAAAAACTGGTCCCTGAAGAGGGGACCGAGAAAAGGGAGGGGGGGGGCAATTACTGATTACTCTAGAATCTCTAGCTTCCCCCCTGCAAGCCTAACCGAGGTAAGCCCCGCCACACGCCTTCCCCCACTCCTGAATGCTTCTGAAAGCCAACCCCAAATATTTTCGGCATATGGAGTACCCCCTTTAAAGATCACTTGATTTCTAGTAAGCTAGATAGACCAAATAACTGCAAGTACTAATATTTGAGAGATCTTAGCCTGAGCTCCACAGTCGCCCCTCCTCTTCAGCTTCTTGCTCACCTCCCATAACTCCTCAAGGGTAGAAAAGCCACCCTCCAAATCAGAGACCGCACATAACCAACTCCAGATCTGTTTATCCATTAGACAGAGCACAAGTAAATGTTTATCCATTTCACCTTCAGAGGAATCTTGCACTCCCACACCTCCTTATGCTTCAAAGCGGTCACGGCGACGATGGGCTTATCTTTCCTCAGCCACGCATAACAACTTTTCACTAAGAAGCCCGCCCGGGGATCCAGAGCCCATATCGCCTTGTCACTGACCTCTAGATTAGGTATCACAGGCTGCAATTCCTCTAGCAGGGTCAGGTAGCTATCAAGTATCAACCTCCGAAGCCAATAGATTCCTGTTCAAGGGAACCTCCCAATAACCAGTCCCTGCTCTTGCCGACCAAAATTGCCGCACCGGACTGTCCTTGTGCATCGCAACTTCGAAGATGCTCGGGTACCTTCCGGAGAGAGATGAGTCCCCCACCCACACGTCCTTCCAGAATTGAATCTGCTCACCTGCCGTGAATCTATCCGCACCTGCCACAATTGCCGCACTGGACTGTCCTTGTGCGTCGCAATTTCGAAGATGCTCGGGTACCTTTCGGAGAGAGATGAGTTCCCCACCCACACGTCCTTCCAGAATTGAATCTGCTCACCCTCCATGAATCCAAATCCCATCTAATGGCTGCCAAGAATCTGTCTGCACCCGCCACAAAGCCCGACCAGAGCCCCTACTGCCTGGCTATCCTCGAGAAACGCACAAACTGGCCCGAAGCTCTGAAATAACGGTCTTGGATGACACCGCACCACTGGCTATGTGGGTCCACAAGCCAACGCCAAAGCCATTTAAAAAGAAGCACCTCATTCATTTCTTCAAGGCTAAGAACACCCACACCCCCAGCCCTCTTGTTACTGCAGACCACCTCCCACCTCACTAGATGCACCCTGTTTCGCGCTTCCTTCGCACCACACCACAGGAAGCGATGATGGATACCGTCAAGGCGCTTTAGGATCCCTTAGGAATCCTAAACATCGAAAGGAAGAAGATGGGTAGACTAGAAAGCACCGCCTAAAGGAGAATAAGCTTACCCCGAAACTCAGGAATCAGAGGAGTCAACTCACCCTTTGGTAGGTGACCGAGGTGAAGAGGTAACCCGAGGTGGCGGATAGGAAACTGTTGAGTGCAACACCCTAAAATTCTGGCAAAAGCACTGGTGGAGACATCATCAACATTAATTCATGCCAAAGAGCTTTTCTGAAAATTAATTTTCAGTCCAAAGAGAAACTCAAAGCATTTACATACAAACTTGACACCCCGAATCAAACCGGCTTCGGCCGCACATAGAACAATGGTGTCGGCGGCGTATTGGACATGAGACGTAGAGGCACCTCCAACCCGGCATTGCAACCCTTTCACCCAACTGTCCTCCACAGCCCTTGACATCAACCTACTAAAAACATTAGCCACAATGACAAAGAGGAGTGGGGAGATTGGATTGCCTTGACGTAGACCTCTATTGATGTGAAAAAAGCCACAAGGCTTTCCGTTCACCAACACGGAAGCTTTCATCATACACACAAACCCGCACCATGTGAATCCAGTCCTCTTTGAATCCATGGCATCTTAGGACATGGAAGAGAAAGTCCCAATTGACGTCGTCATATGCCTTCTCAAAATCGAGCTTGAGAACCACCCCTTGCCTCTTCTCCATATGAACCACTGTAATACACTCTTGTACGGTGAGGAAGCCGTCTTAGAGAAGTCTACCCGGTATAAAAGCTGACCGCGAACCATCCACCAAAGAAGCAATGACCAAATTCAACCTATTGGCAAGTACTTTTGAGATGATTTTGTAACACCCATTAACCAAGTTGATCGGTCAAAAATCCCCAATGCATTCTGCCCCTTCCTTCTTGGGAATTAATACTAAAATTGTGGCATTGATACATCCAATCCCCTTTGAAGATTTAAAGAATTCCGCACACATCTCCATTACATCACACTTTACCACACCCCATAATTCTTGGAAGAATCTGAGACTGAAGCCATCCAAGCCCGAGGCCTTGCCCGCTTCCGCCCCAAATATCGCAGCTTTGACCTCCTCTTCATTGAATTCTACCTCCAACTTGTGCAATAACCGGTTCAGGATATGGCCCAAATCCTCATCAAACCATAGCGGCATCCATGTTCTAGATCTTGCAAAGGCTGACGAAAAATGTGACATAAGAGCTGCTTCAATCTCTGGAGCCTGAACCAAAAGCGTATCATCGGCCCTCAAGGACGCAATGTTATTGGTTCGCCTCCTCTGATTCACCACCGCATGAAAAAATTTGGTATTTGCATCCCCTTCCTTGAGCCACACTGCACGAGACTTGAGTCTCCACTCGGCCTCTTCCATCCGGATGACTTGCATGCATTTATCTTTCAACTTGGCCCGCACCGATCTATCTTCCTCAGTGAGCAACCCTACCTCCTCCCAGCCGTCTAAACCGCTGATTTGTAACTCGAGATCCACCATATGCTGTTTACGCTTCGTCACCTCTTCCCGACTCCACCTCTTCAAAACCAGCTTGAGCCTTTTCAACTTGAATGCCATTTTTCTAGCACCCAAGAGCCCATGGGCATCCATCTGCCAATTCCGATCAACCATGTTGTGAAAACCTTGGCATTGAAGCCACCAAATCTCAAAACGAAAAGCAAACTGCTTCCTCATCAGGGAACCTCCTTCCAACAAAAGCGGCCAATGGTTCGAGTAGATCCTCGGCAGACCCATCAGGGTGCAACCGGGGAACTCCTCCTCCCAACCCGAGTTCACCAGGACCCTGTCTAGCCTTGCCATTGATGAAACCTCACAAAGACTGTTCCAAGTGAACGCTTGGTTTGACAGTGGCAAGTCCAAAAGACCTTTGGTCGCTATCCAATCCGAAAACTCAGTCATTGCCAGAGTGATCAGCAACATTCTTCGTAAAAAGTTAAATCATAATCGTTCCTCACCACCTTTAAACCCAACATAGAAATTTTTGCATGTATTTCTCATTCTAGTGACAAAATACATTTCGAAAAATGTTGTGAGCATGAGCCTATGAAATTTAACCTTGCTGCTATGGGCAATGATCCCTATTTCTACTCCAAAAAAAAGGGAACCAAGCTAAAGGTTTCAAACTATGAACATTTCGTTTGGGTAGTGAATCTAGCAACATAAGCTAGTCCGGGATAGATAAGGAATAAGTCATTTTTTGTTAGTTATCTTAATTATTCTCGTTGGAAATGTAATAATGAAGTTTTTGTTATTTAGTTGTCCATAAGTTTTGTTTAAAAGATAAAAATAAGATGTAAATAAGAATTTATAAAATGTGAAAAATGATTCGACATGTGAACTCCCTAATTAATAAGAATTTATGCTAAATGATTTGATATGTGGGCCCCTCCTTATATCACTAGAATAGATTAGGTAGAATAACACAATTCCAGGGATACCTAAAATACCAAAAGCAGTTTGTTCACACTTATTATGGCATAGCTATACACACATTCCTTGTAAGGCCATCTCTAATCCTTACTTAAACCTATACCTAAATTTCACTTAAAATTTGAGTAAAAGATTGATTTGATATGATGTGTCTCCAACCATCACTTTGTGTTTTACTCAAATCTTTTAAAAATTTCACATCTTCTTTTAATTATTTCCTATAAACATTTTCAAAGTCCTTTCCTCAAACATTTTTACTACTCAATTTTTCTTTCTTTTAAAATATTTAAATTTAAAAATTATTATCATCCAATTTTTTTTAAAAAATAAAAGTAATATTTTTTTATTAGAGTAAAAATAAGAAATTAAAAAATAAATATGAAGACTTAAGAAAGAAGAATTTTTTTTATTATTATTTTAAGATATGATGAAAATTTGGGGGGGGGGGGTGGGAAAATATCTAATATAATTAAATTATAAATGTGGAGTTGAAGGGGAAAAAATGTTACATTGGAAGAAAATACAGAGATAAAGGAAAAAAAAAAAGATGTTGAAATTTCGGTAAAGATTTGAGTCTCATTTGATTTGAGTAAAGATTTGAGTAAAAGCTTGATTTGGTATAGATACGGATAAATGGTTGGAGAATGTTTTGGATGATTTTTTATTAAATTTAAATTTGAATAAAGGTTTGGGTATAGGATTGGAGATGCTCTAACCAAAGGTTTTTTTTTTTGCCTTATTCCCCCTATTTGTCTACCCAAACAGGGCATAAAGAAAAATACCCGCCATAAAGAACAAGAACCAGTCAAACGGCGATAACCGATCGAAACGAACATACCTTCTTGAACGACGGGGAGAAGAGGCCGCACCGCCCGAGACCGAAGGCCCAGCCCGTCGACGGCAGCTTGTCCTTTGCATCCTTCAATACCTCCCTAATCAACGTCGGATCTTTCAACGATATCAACGGCTGCGGCCCCAGCCAAAGCTTCACCACCGGCCCATACTTCTCATGAACCCTCCCCAACAACCCTAAACACACCCACAAAACCTCCATAAACAACCAAAAAAAAAACAATCGGAGCATCAGCGAATCAAAACCCTTCGAATCGAAGGACTCACCGGTGAGATCCCCGGAGCAGGAGACGAGACTGGTGTGGCCGAAGAAGGACGGGCTGGGCGGGCCGGGAATCCGTGCCGACCGGGCCCACAACAGCAAGAGCTCGGCTATCCTTTTGAGGAGGAGAGCTGTGACGGCGATGAGGGAGATCCAAAGGAAGACGTTTGTGGCCCGGTCGGAGTAGTCGCGGAGGAAGCTCCAGCCGTCCGATGCGGGGCAGGGGGGAGATCTGAGCCGTCCGATGAGGAAGATCAGGAGGGTGTACGGCCGAGAGTGATCGCAGGCGTCCATTTCGATGGTCTTAGGTTCATCGAAAGTCGGAGACAGCGGAAAAAAAGAGAAACGGAGGGGGGACGGAAGTCTCGTTCATATGGAGGGAGGAGATTAAAAGGCTCGGGGATTTTGTCGGTTTGTGGTGGACGCGTGTGTGGTGGGGTCCGTGGGAATGATGTTATTGAGTAGAGTAAGTGTGAAATAAGGGTGGAGGACGAGATCGCAAGTGACTGTGTGCGGGTTAGGGAAGACTGGTGGGGGTTGAGCTGGTTTAACGGGCCAGACCCCGATATCACGCCATCTCGGTCGAGGCCCAAACCCACTTAAATATTGGTTTGAGTCGTTATACACTCATGTATTATTATATATTGTGTTATTATAGTGTTTCAGTTCCTATGACAGTGTATGGTGAATTTTTTTAAATAAATAAATAATATATCCTATTGTATCATAGTATATACGATATATTTCATTTTATAAAACAACATATATTTCATTAAGAGAGTGTATGCTTTAAAAAAAAAAATTGATGTGGATTGCGGTTGAAGCTGCACAACGGGTGGACGTATCATTTTTTTATTTTGGTTAATGTGTTTTGATACTAGATCCAGCAATGAGGAGGCAGTTTTCTAGTCGATTATAACCTCCAATAGCACTGTGTGTGTTTGTATGGTTCATTAAAAAAAAAATTTAAAAATAAAAAATTATATTTTTTTATTTGAATATATATATATACTTTGTGTTTTGGGAAAATTAATTAGAGATCCCTAGGACACCTGTGTAATAACAATAGGTCTCTTGACTTTTTCTTCTTTTCTTTAGGTCTCTAAAGTATCAGATATATTATGTTTGGGTCCTGGCACTAACTACTATCCCCTTTTTTGTTTGATCTCCCCGTTATGCCTCTCATTAAACCCCTACGAAACCCAAATGTTTTCTTCCCCAAAAGAACTCCCTCTCATTCCCTACCATCTCCCAAACCCTAGGTCTCCCATCCACACTAAGACCTCCTCCAATCCCTCCATTTTTGTCGTCCACGCTGCGAAATCTAGCTCCGAAGAGCATCAACGGCAATAGATTCGACTCCGAAGAGCATCGGTGGGATAGATCCGGCTTCAAAGAGCATTGACGGCTCGGAAGGTATGAATGGGAGAGCTTTATATGTTTGTATGTACATTGTTTTTCTTCCCTTAGACTTGAAGACAATGAAATATATGTTTTTTTCATTTTTTTTATTGTATTGTTATGTGCCTTCTCTCTCAAATATACTTTTCATTGGTAATATTTGAAGGTACACTGCTATTCTTTCTATGCACACCGAAATTTATTTTTTTTGAATATGTAGCCCTAGTCCCAAGTGACATTTTGATTGGTATTGTTTGTTATTTGTTTATGCCATACGGATGTTTGATTGACAATGGTAAATATGAGATTTATGAGATATCTCATTTATTGTGCATTGTTAGTTTTCATATGTACACCCTTATGTATTTTTGTCATTGTGTATCCCCAATCTTAGGTTACTATGGAATGTTATCTAAATCTAGATTACATGTTGATTGTTTATAAGTACACTATTTGTACACTGGTATTCTTCCTAAGTGCCTCAGGTGTTCATGCATTCTTTATGTCTATAACTATTTGAAATGTTTTTTGTTTATGCCCTACGGATGTTTGATCAGCAATGGTAAATGTGAGATTTATGAGATATTTCATTCATATAACACTATTAGTTTTTATATGTACACCCTTAGTCTTCCTATCTGCACCTTTATTTATACCCTAATTTACTCTTCTGATTGTGTAGCCCTAGCCGTTGGTTTTCATGCCTTCTTTATGTATATACCTATTTGAAATTTGTTTATGGAGGTTTGATTGTTAAAGGTATCAAATGTTGATTATTTATGATTACAATGTTCTGTGTACACTGATATGCACCCTTATTATACACTGATATCATAATTCTATTTTGATCTAAGGTAGTGATTCTAACTATTATTGTTAACCATTACCAGCAACAAGACATATAATGGCTCGTCCAAACAAATTGACACCTCGAAGAAGTCCTCGAATGTTGGTGCAAATAGAATTCTATAATGTGCTCGTCCAAATCGATGTTGGTGCAACATCGTTGCTTCCCAATCTTCTACAGAACTACTATGGATGGGATGGCAGTCAGACCATGCCATAGAAGGTTAATGAAGAAGACTCCATTCATCAATATTCCCAAGATGCAGTTCGAGTCAGAATTGTTGGACGTCATTGTTAGCGACTACAATGAGTACGGAGATTTAGATTTTACGCAAAAAAAATATTCCAAGGTTCTGATGGGAGTACGGAGTCAAAATCATCAAAAGAGCTAGAGAGAGTGAGGATCGTATTAAGAAAATACAGGAACTGTCTATAAACAATAAATGTAATTGATGTGATGTGATTGTTGTAATTGATGTGATTGTTAAAATATTCATAACACTCTGAGATGGTATTTTACAGTTTAAGGGATACATTATTGTTTGAAATGTGTTTGTAAAGTTTAATTTATGTTTGAAATGTGTTTATGAAGTGAAATTTATGTTTGAAATGTGTTTTACAGGTTGTACGTGTTACACTATGTAGATTGTTATAAATTGTATGTACATTGTTATACCTGCTGTATGTGCATATTAGGTTCACAGATTACCATATGAACATTGTTATTCTCAATTTGTACACTATTATACCCAGTGTTCAGGAAAGCGGGATGCGATTTACATGCGGCCAGAGTATCGCACAGAGTATATGCGATATGCGGGAGTATATGCGGTTCTGTTATTTTTATTAATAAATTAGATATATAAATTTATTTAACCATAAATATTCAAAAGACAAACAATCTATAAACAATGTAAACATGAATTTTCATGTTCATCATCATATATATTAGCCAACTATAAGTCCAATCAATACAAGACATGAGTTATATAATACTTTCAATTACATATAGATATACATGTAAAAAGCATATAAATACAAAACTATGATTTCATATATTCAAACATAATAAACTCATGAAATAACATGATCATCAAAATCTATTTAAGCATTCAAATAGATTTTGAAACAACAAAATTATTGTATAATATGATAAAACTTGTTCAAATAAATCCCTAAACAGATTTCATATAGGTCCCTGAAGAGTTTCATACAGGTCCCTAGCTTATTATGAATCAGCCCTTATAATATGGAAGGAAAATGGACCTTAAGTTGTGATATCCGGTTACACAAACAAACCCATTTAAAATAGAGATGGCCCAATCCAGGAACTCATTAAACACATTTTATTACCAAATATGCCCTCATCTTCAACCTCTCGACAAAAACCCTAGAACATAAAACAAATATAAAAACTAATTCTTTGTTGTTGTCCATCCCTTCACTCGATGAAGCTAAACAAGAATCTGTTGTTGACAACTGAGAAAGAAGATCTAGGGAAGAAAGAAGAAGCCATTGATGAAAGAAGAAAAAGCAAAAAAGATTCTGAATGAAAGATTTGATTTTGTTTTCGTTATTTTTTTACTAAACCTGAGCGCCCGTTTAAGCGGGCGAATACTCGGGACTCGGGCGCTTATGCGGTCGGTTCCCGCATATTCCGCATTTGGAGGGCAAGCGCTTCGGTGGGCTTGCCGAACCGCCCAGGCGGTCGCCTATGCGGCCGCCTCGACCGCTTTCCTGAACAGTGATTATACCTGTTACAGATTCTGTGTGTGATACTGTGTACACTATTATCAACAGTATGTATACTGTTATACATGTTACAGGTTTTGTATATTACCCTGTTATCAATAGTTTGTACACTGGTATTGTCAATCTGTACACTGTTATACCTGTTACAGGTTATGTGTATTACAGTATGTACATTGTTATTATCAATATGTATACTGTTATACCTGTTATATGTAAATATCAATAAAATGCATCATTCTAAAATAAATGGAATACATAATTCTAAAAGAAATGGAATGCATCATTCATATTGACAGACAGATGTTTATAAACTTTCAATAGAATACATCATTGATAAAAACAGACAGATATTCATAAACTAAAAATAGAATAGTACATCATTGATAAATACATCATTCTTCAATCGTCACTGAATTATTACATGTCTTCCTGTTGTGTCCAAATCCCTTGCACCTCGAACATCGATTGTGGATTATCGCATCTGGATCTTCCTGCGACTCTATCCTCTTTTTCTTCTTCCTCCCTGGCCTGATCTTCGTAAATGAAGGTTTGATGAATACCCTTTCATCTATCTCCTCAGTTGGTCTCTAAGCGCCCACCACAGGTAGAATTACATTTACATATGTTTGGCGGAATGTATCCGATAGAAAATACGGTGAGCAATAATCATTGATGGACCAATTTATTTTTCACACTGCAGCACAAACATACACACATGGCAACCCATTCACCTGCCAACCTCTACATGCCCCCACACATTTTATGGCTGTCGTACATGTCACGCCCCAGGCGTCCCCGGGACGCGGCAAGTGTATATATATATCAGAATCTACTCAGGAGGTCAATAATATCATACACAAGCAGCCAAAATGACACACAGACAACAAAAGCAAGGCTGACAGAATATATATACACCAAATGCGGATAACTAAGACTGAATCTGTAATCAAAATACACTACAGACTCCATACATAATCACATGTCCTGTGAGAGCCAATATACATACAAAGAGATCCAAATACAACACAAACGCGTGCCCAAGCACGGAAAATAATACATACTGGTACAAGGGAATGCTGATAGCCTCAGAAACTCGCGGGACGTGGCACTACTCCGCTACTGATGAAGTCCCTTGGGGAGCTCCTCCTCCAGATCTGACTCAGATGACACTGAAGAGAAAATATTATGCGAGGGGTGAGCCACACGCTCAGTGAACGGCACAACCCATGCATCACAGACAATATTCACCACAATTCCATTATTTATCCAGCCTCTAAGACATAACAACATGATCCAGTGATTCGTACTTCGCCGAACCACCACACCCTCACCCTCACCCATCAATGGGTGACATAGGTTATTGGGACTGATAATAATCCATTCACAAATCTAGCAGGTCGCTCATCGCCAACCCACTACACCCTCACCCTCACCCTCACCCTCACCCTCACCCTACCATGGGTGACATAGGATTTTGGGACTGACTACACATAACCAGCGGGTCGCTTCCGCCAACCCGCCACACCCTCACCCTCACCCATCAATGGGTGACACAGGATATTGGGACTAACTGCACCAAAAACCAACGGGTCGCTTCCGCCAACCCGCTACACCCTCACCCTCACCCTTCAATGGGTGACACAGGATTTTGGGACTGACTAGGCTGTTGGTCACCCTTGGTCCACCGATAGGCTCTCCTCCACTCCGTAGGCCGCCTGGTCTACTCCCACATTCAGCACAGTCCGTCCAAAATCAGGAGGTGCCTACTAATGGGAGCCCTCTGTCAGGAAGGCCCTGTCTAACGTTGGGGTAGTCTCTACCGGATCCAACGAAGGGAACAGAACAGCCTAACCATCGCATATGATCCACTTGGATCCGCAGACGGCACATTATAACAACACTAATGTTCTGAATTCCTCAGAACCCACCAGGGCGCATAACTACGATGCGGGGAACATGCATAAGGTTATAACAGGTGAAATATTCTTGGGGGAAAGCAACTCGGGAGGGCAGCGTGAGTTCCCGTTATAGGACACTCCGACAACCAGACAAGGAACACGGTGTACCCTAACCCGGGTCTCACCGCTGTCCTCGCAAGGCCCCTCCCCTAAAATATTCACTATAACATGCAATTCAATAAATACTAGCCTTTAATTTAATAAATAAACTAGTAGGGCACATGCATCGGTCGGGCTTCCTAACAAGGAACCAGGGGACATGCTGCATGGCTCATATACATATCCTAAGGGTGCAAGTCCCTAACATGCAAAGTCTAGGGTAACATGCATTCTACAATTTTCAATCATGTTCGCATGATATACATATCATAGCAGGTTAATATTTATCCATGACGCCCCAGGAGAGGTCGGTATACGCCCAAATGCGTATGACCCCTCTCTACTGGGTTGGATTGTCCCACTCACCGAAGTCCGGGTCGTCGCGCGACCGTCCGTCAAGATCTGATCGAGCACAGCATCCGATAGGAGATCCCCCGCAACTTCCCTGGACTCGGCGACTACCACCAGATCCTCCGCCACCCACCTCTTCACCCACGAGGGTGGCCCAGAAACAGCATTCGCATACCTCTGCAAATCCTGGCACTCCTTCTGCACCACCCTAGCAGTTTTCTTCCTCGCCACCCCAAAATCACATGATCCATCGCATCATCATTCATCCACACCTCAAATGAGATCGTATCCATCCATCCACCGGGCACAATTGCAGTATAAACACTCGAGATCAAATCGTGTCTGGTCCTGAGCTCCATTGTCGCAAGCAAGCCCTGGCAGTACCTCCGCCCGCTCGCATAGAACTTGAACACATCCTGCCCCTCCTTCAGCAACAGAGGTGTGTCCTTCCCATCACCGGTCCCAAGGAGGCTGAAGTTTTTCTCAAAGATCAACCCCTTGATCGCGAACCTCGAGGCCCAGGCAAGCGCGATCGCCTCGTTGTTACGCTTCCCCACGAAGTAGTTCACCGTGAATGCAATCGGGAATGTCACGGACGCAATCTCCACCGTGCACGACCTCGAGCTGCGCAGAGGAACGGACGGCTGAGGATTTTCTTCCACGAGGGGATCATCATCAGATGGGGGCGAGGGAGCAGCGTCAGTGGGGGTGATACCCTCAAACTCGTCCTCGTCCTAGAAATCAAGCGGCGAGGAAGGGTTAGGGCGAAGATCGGATGGTGGAGACGCAACAGGGGATCGATCTGAGGGGGGGGTTGTTCGTCGTCTTCAGCTTCATCGGAGTCGAAGCCCTCGAAGTCGGCGGATATGATGGACGAGGAGAGGAAGAGAGTGAGAGAGATATTTATCAAATATCTTAAGGGAAATGACATAGACACCCTTTCACTCGAAATTCTGCGCAAGCTCCACTGAAACAGCCATAACTTCCTCGATATAGCTCCGAATGGCTCAATTCCAAAACCGGTGGAAAGCTAAGAAGATTATCTACAACTTTCATGTTTATGCCATGATCAGATAATCCCTCTAGCTAATCCGAAATTAGAGCCGAACATGGAACAGGGCTGCTGCCAGAATTTCCATCCCCGGGGTATACTTGGAAGAATACCCATAACTTTTACTACAAGAATCCAGTTGATCTAATTCCACTTCCAAACGAAAGCTAACTCAAAACTGGACGTCTCATAATAAAATCAGAATTTTACCTCTTCATCTTGGATTTTTACAAAATCAAATCCAAACGGCAAATTGGAAATACATAACTTACGAAAAAATTTATGTACCCAAAATTCTCAAATAGAGCACTCCAAATGACACAGGCACAACATCATCCCCCCCTTAGGAAATTTAGTCCTCGAAATTTAAGGAAACCCAAAGGGAAGACCGAAAGTATCATGCTTAGACCTTTGCTCCCAAGTGGTCTTCGCACCGGACTGGCGCTACCAACACACTATAATCAAAGGAACGGTCTTAGCGTGGAGCCTCTTCTCATGCTGGTCTCTGACCTCGATCCACTGCTCCATGAACGACAAATCCACCTAGACAAGGACGACGTCGTGGGCATAAGCCAGCGGTGGGGGGGAAAGGCTACATGACAAGCCACCTCCCCAATCCCCTCAATGACGAGAAACAGTCTCAATCAAAGGAACGGTCTTAGCGTGGAGCCTCTTCTCATGCTGGTCTCTGACCTCGATCCACTGCTCCACGAACGACAAATCCACCTCCAGAATGAGGCGGTCGAACAGAAAGACATGAGCAGGATCTTGGACATAACGCCTCAGTCAAGAGACAAGGACGACGTCGTGGGCATAAGCCAGCGGTGGGGGAAAGGCTACATGACAAGCCACCTCCCCAATCCACTCAATGACGAGAAACAGTCCCATTAAAGAGCCAACCTAGCTAGCCCCGAACGTCAAAACGGAGGATGCCCTTAAACCAGGACACTTCCTTGCAATAATGGTCGCCAAACCCGAAGGTAAGCTTCTGGCGACGATGACCCGGGTAGCCCTTCTGTCGGTTCTGGGAGGTGCAGATGTACACCCTAACCAACCCGGCCACCGCGAGGTCAAACAACTAACTTATGGCCCCTCCAACTGGCGCTCCTCAACCGTCCCAACACAAGGGAGGTATGAAACTGCGCCTGTAGAGTGCCCTTCACCGATCCATCCGGGTGCTCGAATGGCAGTCGCTTGCAGGCATACCCCAACAAACGGGTGGTGCCTCACCAACTGCCCTCACCATCGAGCACGCAGGCAATTAGCATGTCCTCCAAGGTCCGAATCATCCTCTTTGACTGGCTGTCCATCGGCGAAGAAACGCTGTACTTAAATGGAGGCTCGCGCCTAAAGCTGCGCCACAACCTCGAAGTAACCCTCGCGTCTCAACCGAAAATAGCGCCGACTGGAGTGCCATGAAGACGAACAATCGCGAAGGTGAAAACCCACGTCGAGGCGTCCAGAGACTCACTCAGTCGGGTTAGGGAGGGAAACGCGGACTTAGTCAGTCGGTCGATGATCACCTCGACGGTGTCGTGACCAGAACGTGACATTAACGAGTCTGCAGCAATCCCTGATAACCCACTCCCACGTCCACTGAGGAATCTCGATGGACTGACGTTTTCCACGCAATGATGATTTTCGAATCTTGCTTGAGGGCATGCCAACTTGGGGAAATCAAGGTCACCCACATCACCTTTTCATCACACCACAGCAATCTCTACGAAGACTACCCCAAGGTAGTCCACAGAGGCCCAATAAAATTTTGAGATCCACGAAGGCATCCGGCGCATTCGTCCACCCCGACGGCAGTACTTAAAACTCGTAGTGCCTGAACAGTCACGAAAGGCCATCTACGGGACGTCCAACTCTCGGATCTCCAATTTGCGGTACCCTTGTGCGAAGATCGATCTAACAGCTTGACACTCGCTCCCAGAGCTGGTCAAATAGATCATCGATTCGCGGCAAAGGTAATTGATCTTCTACCTCCACGGGGAGATCAAAACAACACCATGAACAATTAAGTTCAGATTCTGCTCCTCGAGCATGGCTGGCGCTCATGATAACACTTACACGCTAGGTAAGCCGCTCAACCGCACTTAATCCACAAGACACGCAATAAAGGGGTCGTCGAATCTCGACAATGCCTATGCGACGTCATCAATCTGATATGGCGGTTGAGTCCCATCACGAACGCTAGCATCGCGCCTCCTTATTTGCGACCAATGTGGGGCAAAACGCGACAGTATCCAAAACTGTGCTTACATGCCACCAGAGATAGGCCGCTCATTTATAACCATTGGGACTCCGGCATCCTGCACTCCATGGGCAGATTCATCACAAGGAGTCCATACTCTCGACATCATTTAGCAGCACTCTCCCGGTGTGGCCTCTACCTGGTAGCCTCCCAAGCCCGCTATATCTGCCATATGGGCGCACCAACAAGCACACCAGCGGGGAGCACCTCACAGGGCTCTGGCCTCAACCGGGCAGCTACAACGCACAATGACATATCGAAGCGACTCCAGATGCCACTATGGAACTCAGTCCACTAGCGATCGCCCACTTAGCTGCAATAGGACGCACCCGATCCCGATCGAACGCATCACCACACCCAACCGCGATGCATCGGAGCAAACTGCGAACCCACCCCTCCCAGACGGAAAGGTAAGAACTGGCGCTGAGGTGAGCCTCCGAGTAAACTCCAGGAAGCTCTCCTCGCAAGACGGGGACCACTCGAACCGGACATCCTTCCAAGTAAGGCGGTTAAGAGGAACAGCTATCTTCGAGAAACCCTCGTCAAGCTTCCTGCAATAACCCGCCAAACTCAGGAAGCTCCGAATCCTAGCAGGGTTCGACGGCCTACGCCAATTCGACATAGCAAGCGTCTTACCCGGGTCCACAGATATGCCTTTGCCAGAAATCACGTGGCCCTGAAAGGCCATACTCTCCAACCAAAACTCGCACTTAATCCACCATCAATTTGATGCTTCTAAGGTAGTCCTTGACTGGGAAAAGAAACCTTGGCAGGGTACCATGAGGTCCCGATATAGGATACCCCGACAACCAAACAAGGAACACGGAGTACCCTAGCCCGGGTCTCAACGCTGACCCTGCAAGGCCCCTCATCCAGAGTAGGAAGTCTGGAAGAAGACATCACCCTTAAAGAACACTACTAACCCCACTGGATCATCTACATCTAGATAATCACCCATCGATATCCTTAAACATCCATCACAAGACCGGACCCAACATCATCGGGAATGGTCGAATCAACAATTGGGTCACGAGGCGACGCGTCTTTGTCTCATCCACACCCTCACTCCCATCAGGAGACATATTGGGACTTTGGGAGAGACTAGACTGTTCTACACCCCCGGTCCACCGGTAGCCTCTCCTCCACACCGTAGGCCGTCTGGTCCGCTCCCACAATTCAGCACAGTCCTTCTACCAAATCAGGAGGTGCCTACTGAGGGGAGCCCTCTGCCAGGAAGGCCTTTCTAACGCTGAGGAGTCCCTACACTGGTCCGACGAAGGGGAGAACGATTCCACGCTCGCGACATCACCCATTAATCCATTTCCGGATTAGCCCCTACCTGACATACTCCCACGATCAGTACCCCTCCGACTGCATCGGCGGTACCTACGGATGAGAGCCTCCTGCCAGGACGGCTACAACCCGGCCTCTTTAACTCGAACAACCACAGACGGATCTGCTGCCAAGGGGACCTGTGGAACTGCATCACGGGCCACCCTCAGCTCCCGGATCTCCCGCGCCTGCTCTACCAACGCTCTGGTCTGCGCCTCCAGTGCCTTGATCCGAGTCTCCACCGAATCCGCTGTCCAAGCGAACGCACGTTCCCGTGCGGGAGGCTCCTGCGCCGATCCTGGCCTCACAGCCGTGGACTCTCCAGTAGCATCCTCGCCTCTAGTAGGTCCGGAAACCTCCAAAGGTCGAGAGGGACCTAGTCCGCGCCGTCCACCACGAGGAGACATATCAGCAATCCTAAGAAAACCAGACACTAGGATCAGAATACTCATCTCGAAATCCTAGGACTCACTTCTACGAAAAAGAAGACCATTGGCTCTGACAGGACCAGGCTCTGATACCACCAATTTGTCACGCCCCGGGCGTCCCCGGTACGCGGCAAGTGTATATATATATCAGAATCTACACAGGAGGTCAATAATATCATACAAATGACACACAGACAACAAAAACAGGGCTGACATGATATATACACCAAATGCGGATAACTAAAGACTGAATCTGTAATCAAAACACACTACAGACTCCATACATAATCACATGTCCTGTGAGAGCCAATATACATACAAAGACATCCAAATACAACACAAACGCGTGCCCAAGCACGGAAAATAATACATACTGGTACAAGGGATGCTGATAGCCTCTGCAACTCGCGGGACGTGGCGCTACTCCGCTACTGATGAAATCCCTCGGGGAGCTCCTCCTCCAGATCCGACTCAGATGACACTGTAGAAAGATATTATGCGAGGGGTGAGCCACACGCTCAGTGAACGGCACAACCCATGCATCACAGACAATATTGACTTCAACCAGATAAACCTTATCATCCACAATCTCATTACCATAGCCACAACAATGATAGCAACAATTCAAAGCTGGGGGTTGGTCAAACGCCAACCCACCACACCCTCACCCTCACCCTTCAATGGGCGACAAAGGATATTGGGACTGGCTACACATAACCAGCGGGTCGCTTCCGCCAACCCACTACACCCTCACCCTCACCCTCAATGGGTGACATAGGATATTGGGACTAACTACACATAACCAGCGGGTCGCTTCCGCCAACCCGCTACACCCTCACCCTCACCCTTCAATGGGTGACATAGGATTTTGGGACTTACAATCCAGGGTCGTCACATCGCCGGCCCACCATACCCTCACCCTCACCCTTCAATGGGTGACATAGGATTTTGGGACTGATAAGCATCCAATCACAACTCCAGTGGGTCGTTCATCGCCAACCCACTACACCCTCACCCTCACCCTTCAATGGGTGACATAGGATTTTGGGACTGACTAGGCTGTTGGTCACCCTTGGTCCACCGATAGTCTCTCCTCCACTCCGTAGGCCGCCTGGTCTACTCCCACATTCAGCACAGTCCGTCCTAAATCAGGAGGTGCCTACTGATGGGAGCCCTCTGTCAGGAAGGCCTGTCTAACGCTGGGGTAGTCTCTACCGGATCCAACGAAGGGAACAGAACAGCCTACCCATCGCATATGATCCACTTGGATCCGCAGACGGCACATTATAACAACACTAATGTTCTGAATTCCTCAGAACCCACCAGGGCGCATAACTACGATGCGGGGAACATGCATAAGGTTATAACAGGGTGAAATATTGTTGGGGGAAAGCAACTCGGGAGGGCAGCGTGAGTTCCCGTTATAGGACACCCCGACAACCAAACAAGGAACACGGTGTACCCTAACCCGGGTCTCACCGCTGTCCTCGCAAGGCCCCTCCCCTAAAATATTCACTATAACATGCAATTCAATAAATACTAGCCTTTAATTTAATAAATAAACTAGTAGGGCACATGCATCGGTCGGGCTTCCTAACAAGGAACCAGGGGACATGCTGCATGGCTCATATACATATCCTAAGGGTGCAAGTCCCTAACATGCACAGTCTAGGGTAACATGCATTCTACAATTTTCAATCATGCTCGCATGATATACATATTACAACAGGCAATATTTATCCATGGTGCCCCAGGAGAGGTCGGTATACGCCCAAGTGCGTATAACACCTCTCTACTGGGTTGGATTGTCCCACTCACCGAAGTCCGGGTCGTCGCGCGACCGTCCGTCAAGATCTGATCGAGCACAGCATCCGATAGGAGATCCCCCGCAACTTCCCTGGACTCGGCGACTACCACCAGATCCTCCGCCACCCACCTCTTCACCCACGAGGGTGGCCCAGAAACAGCATTCGCATACCTCTGCAAATCCTGGCACTCCTTCTGCACCACCCTAGCAGTTTTCTTCCTCGCCACCCCAAAATCACATGATCCATCGCATCATCATTCATCCACACCTCAAATGAGATCGTATCCATCCATCCACCGGGCACAATTGCAGTATAAACACTCGAGATCAAATCGTGTCTGGTCCTGAGCTCCATTGTCGCAAGCAAGCCCTGGCAGTACCTCCGCCCGCTCGCATAGAACTTGAACACATCCTGCCCCTCCTTCAGCAACAGAGGTGTGTCCTTCCCATCACCGGTCCCAAGGAGGCTGAAGTTTTTCTCAAAGATCGACCCCTTGATCGCGAACCTCGAGGCCCAGGCAAGCGCGATCGCCTCGTTGTTACGCTTCCCCACGAAGTTCGCCGTGAATGCAATCGGGAATGTCACGGACGCAATCTCCACCGTGTACGACCTCGAGCTGCGCAGAGGAACGGACGGCTGAGGATTTTCTTCCACGAGGGGATCATCATCAGATGGGGGCGAGGGAGCAGCGTCAGTGGGGGTGATACCCTCAAACTCGTCCTCGTCCCAGAAATCAAGCGGCGAGGAAGGGTTAGGGCGAAGATCGGATGGTGGAGACGCAACAGGGGATCGATCTGAGGGGGGGTTGTTCGTCGTCTTCAGCTTCATCGGAGTCGAAGCCCTCGAAGTCGGCGGATATGATGGACGAGGAGAGGAAGAGAGTGAGATGAGATATTTATCAAATATCTTAAGGGAAAATGACAGACACCCTTTCACTCGAATTTCTGCGCAAGCTCCACTGAAACAGTCATAACTTCCTCGATATAGCTCCGAATGGCTCAATTCCAAAACCGGTGGAAAGCTAAGAAGATTATCTACAACTTTCATGTTTATGCCATGATCAGATAATCCCTCTACCTAATCCGAATTAGAGCCGAATATGGAACAGGGCTGCAGCCAGAATTTCCATCCCCGGGGTATACTTGAAAGAATACCTATAACTTTTACTACAAGAATCCAGTTGATCTAATTCCACTTCCAAACGAAAGCTAACTCAAAACTGGACGTCTCATAATAAAATTAGAATTTTACCTCTTCATCTTGGATTTTTACAAAATCAAATCCAAACGGCAAATTGGAAATACATAACTTACGAAAAAAATTTATGTACCCAAAATTCTCAAATAGAGCACTCCAAATGACACAGGCACAACACGCGCGGGTGCTGGCGCGAGCGGGGGTGTGCGCGGGAGTGCGCGCGGGAGTGCGCGCGCGCGGCCAGTGCGCCTAGGCAGTGCGCCTGGGCGCTGGGCAGGGAACCAGTGCGCGCGCGCGTGCATGCGCGTGCGTGCGCGTGCTGGGGCCTGCTGGGGCCTGCTGGGGCAGTGCGCGGGGTGCTGCGCGAGGGGCGCGGGCTGGACGCGCGGTGCACGTGGGCGCGCGCGAGCGTGCACATGCGTGCGGGTGCGCGTCTGGGCTCGCGGGCAAGCGCGCGGCAGTGCGCCGATGGTGCCGGGGTCTGTGTGTGCGTGCGCATGCAGGGGGCCATGCGAATGGCTGCCCGAGGGTTCGGGTAGGTGTCGGGGCACTCGGACTCGCGTGCGTACGCGTGTGCTCGCATGCGTGCGAGCCCGTATGTATGCTTATCCGAGTTTTGGGTATTTCTATGCATTTTTATGTATAAATTGTGTGGTTTCTCACCATATTGAATGTCTGTCTTGCAGATCTAGACGGACGGTCGCGCGACGACCCTGATCTCTGGTGAGTGGGACAATCCAACCCAGTAGAGAGGTGTTATACGCACTTGGGCGTATACCGACCTCTCCTGGGGCACCATGGATAGATATTGACATGTGTAATATGTATATCATGCGAGCATGATTTAATTGTAGAATGCATGTTACCCTAGACTTTGCATGTTAGGGACTTGCACCCTTAGGATATGTGTATGAGCCATGCAGCATGTCCCCTGTTTCCATGCTAGGAAGCCCGACCGATGCATGTGCCCTACTAGTTTATTTATTAAATTAAATGCTAGTATTTGTTTACATTGCATGTTATAGTGAATATTATAGGGGAGGGGCCTTGAGAGGATAGCGGTGAGACCCGGGTTAGGGTACACCGTGTTCCTTGTTTGGTTGTCGGGGTGTCCTATAACGGGAACTCACGCTGCCCTCCCGAGTTTCTTTCCCCCAATGATATTCCACCCTTGTTATAACCTTATGCATGTTCCCCGCATCGTAGTTATGCGCCCTGGTGGGTTCTGAGAAATTCAGAACATTAGTGTTGTTATGATGTGCTGTCTGCGGATCCAAGTGGATCATATGCGATGGATAGGCTGTTCTGTTCCCTTCGTTGGATCCAGTAGAGACTACCCCAGCGTTAGACAGGCCTTCCTGACAGAGGGCTCCCATCAGTAGGCACCTCCTGATTTAGGACGAACTGTGCTGAATGTGGGAGTAGACCAGGCGGCCTACGGAGTGGAGGAGAGACTATCGGTGGACCAAGGGTGACCACAGCCTAGTCAGTCCCAAAATCCTATGTCACCCATTGAGGGTGAGGGTGAGGGTGTAGTGGGTTGGCGATGAACGACCCACTGGAGTTGTGATTGGATGCTTATCAGTCCCAAAATCCTATGTCACCCATTAAAGGGTGAGGGTGAGGGTGTAGCGGGTTGGCGGAAGCGACCCGCTGGTTTTGTATAGATAGTCCCAACAACCTATGTCACCCATTGAAGGGTGAGGGTGAGGGTGTAGTGGGTTGGCGGTAGCGACCCACTAGTTTGAGGAATTGTGGCTTGATAATGTGATTGTGGATTAAGATTATCTGGTTGTGGTCAATATTGTCTGTGATGCATGGGTTGTGCCGTTCACTGAGCGTGTGGCTCACCCCTCGCATAATATTTTCTTCAGTGTCATCTGAGTCGGATCTGGAGGAGGAGCTCCCCGAGGGATTTCATCAGTAGCGGAGTAGCGCCACGTCCCGCGAGTTGCAGAGGCTATCAGCATCCCTTGTGTTTGTATGTATCATTTTCCGTGCTTGGGCACGCGTTTGGTTGTATTTGGATGTCTTTGTATGTATATTGGCTCTCACAGGACATGTGATTATGTATGGAGTCTGTAGTGTGTTTTGATTACAGATTCAGTCTTTAGTTATCCGCATTTGGTGTATATATCATGTCAGCCCTGCTTTTGTTGTCTGTGTGTCATTCTGGTAGCTTGTGTATGATATATTATTGACCTCCTGTGTAGATTCTGATATTTTATATACACTTGCCGCGTACCGGGGACGCCCGGGGCGTGACACCAGGGGGGTCACGTCCACGTAACGGATGCGAGGAGGCATGTCAGCAACCTAAGATAACTTCTAACACAAGAGTACTCGGATGACAATCCTACGACTCATCATCTATACGACTAGACTTAGGCTCTGACAGGACCAGGCTCTGATACCACCTTTATTGTCACGCCCCAGGCGTCCCCGAGATGTGGCAATAATAAAATGTAATATCAGTTATCAATACCTGAGGTCAATAAGGACACCAACAACAATACACAAGGCGGCAAAGCAAGATAAAGATAACTGACTGAAAAGCGGAAGCATAATATATACAATGTCTGTAAATCAAAAACATTATTACAGACCCGAATACACAATCAATGTCCTGTGGAAGCCAAGCCTAGACCAAAGAAAATACAACCTGTGCCACACGCACGATTTACAAAGCATAAAATGACTCTAGGAATGCTGACAGCCTCGCACTCGCCACCCGCCGGAAGAACGCTCCAACGCCCATAAGACCACGCCACAGGAAAGCTCCAGCTCCACGCCCAACACTGCCCCTGAAAAGAAACAGTATGCGAGGGGTGAGCTACAAGCTCAGTGAGTGGCTGGAAACCAATCACCATCTACAGGTCAATACATAAATCAGCTCCCTTTTTCAAGGAAAAACATGGGTAGAAACCCAATGATCACTGGGTCACGCGGCGGCGCGACCAACCTCACCCCCACCCTCACTCCCGAAAGGAGTCTCTTGGGACTTATGGGGAGAGACCATACCGTCGGTCGAAGAGACCCGGATTTACTGGTCAAGAGCCCATGCCGTCGGTCGAAGAGACCCGGACTTACTGGTCAAGAGACCATGCCGTCGGTCGAAGAGACCCGGACTTACTGGTCTACTCAACACTACTGGATCATCTACATCTAGATAATTGCCCATCGATGTCCTTCAACATCCATCACAAGACCGGACCCAACATCTATGGGAACGGTCGAACAACGAATGGGTCACGATGGACGCGTCTTCGCCTCATCCACACCCTCACTCCTGGAAGGAGACATCTTGGGACTTTGGGAGAGACTTAGACTGCTCTACACCCCTGGTCCACCGGTAGCCTCTCCCTGGCCTGTAAAGTCGGGGAGTTCCTACATCGGATCCAACGAAGGGGAGAGCGATTCCACACTCGCGACATCATTCGTTAACCCTCTTCCGGGTAGCCTCTACCTGGCCACACACTCAGTGAATGGCACCAAACTATGCATCACAAATCATATGAACCTCAAATCAATCATAGCCTCTAAGTGGCAATGACTACACAATCCAATGGGTCGCTATATCGCCGACCCACCACACCCTCACCCTCACAGGGTAACATGGGCTTTTGGGACTGACTAGGCTGTTAATCACCCTTGGTCCACCGATAGTCTCTCCTCCACTCCGTAGGCCGCCTGGTCTACTCCCACAATTCAGCACAGTCCGAACCCAAATCAGGAGGTGCCTACTGATGGGAGCCCTCTGTCAGGAAGGCCTGTCTAACGCTGGGGCAGTCTCTATACGGATCCAACGAAGGGAAAAGAAACAGCCTATCCACACGTATACGATCCACTTGGATCCGCGGTATTCCCTTAACTGGAAAAAGAAACCTTGGGAGGGCACCATGAGGTCCCGATATAGGATATCCCGACAACCAAACAAGGAACACGGAGTACCCTAGCCCGGGTCTCAACGCTGACTTCGCAAGGCCCCTTAATCCAGAGAAGGGAGACTCTACTAATGTCATGAATTCTTCAGAATTCCTCCAGGGCGCATAACTAAGATGCGGGGAAGCATATATTATAACAACAAGGTTATAATATTCCCTAAGGCATGCTAATAGCAATATAATCATCCAATCCCATCTTGATTTAACAAATTAAACTAAATGGGAACATGCATAGGTTCAGGCTTTCAAAACAAGGGGCAAGGTGCCTAAACATGCATAGGCCGCTATTCATGTTATAAGGGTGCGTATCCCTAGCATACAAAGTCTAAGGTGGCATGGATACATCATATTGATCATGCATAGATCAAGGCTTTTAAGTACAGGACATGGTGTCCAGGCATGTACGGCCTCTATACACGATACATGGATGTATATCCCTAGCATACAATGTCTAAGGTGGCATGCATAGCATCATATTGATCATATAAGGGTGCATGCATAGCTTCTACATATAATAGCTAGGGGACCCCATCGATGCGCGACGCGCGTCTACGCAAGTCGAGCGCATCCCTAGAGAGGGGGGGGGGGATTGGAATCAAACCACTCACCTTACGACCCGGGACCTCGCGCATCCCATCCGACGAGATCTGCAAGGTAGGGGCATCCAACTGGTGAGAAACAACACAATTTATACATAGAAATGATTAGAAATACCCCACACTCAGACAAGCATGCATACGGGCTCGCACGCATGCGAGCACGCGCGTACGCACGTGAGTCTGAGTGCCCCGACACCTACCCGAACCCCCGGGCAGCCACACGCATGGCCCCCCGCACGCGCACGCACGAATGCGCACGCACGCACACACCCCGGCACCATCGGCGCACTGCCGCGCGCCCCGACGCGCTGCCGCACGCTCGCGCGCGCCCGCTCGCATTGCGCGTCCAGCCCGCTCCCCACACGCAGCACCCCGCGCACGCCCTAGCAGGCGCACGCACGCACGCGCGCGCACTGGTCCCCAGCTCTGCGCCCAGGCGCCCTGCCTCACGCCCAGGCGCCCTGCCCCGCGCCCAGGCGCATGCCCAGGCGCCCTGCCCGCGCGTGCGCACGCTCGCGCGCACGCCGGCGCGCGCCCGTGCACACTCCCGCTGGCACCCCCGCTCGCACCCCCGCTCGCGCCTGCACCCACGCGCACCCGCGCGCACTCCCGCGCGCACCCGCGCACCCATGCGCATGCACCCGCGCGCGACTGCGCGCTCGCCCGCGCCCGCCTGCGAGCAGACCGCGCCCAGCGCGCGCCCAGCCCATTCTAACCACATTTTCACCCACCCCAACCCCTCACACACACCCTAACACATCTACCCAACATGCATGACCTTCCCAACATCCCCTTAAGCCAAAAATATCAAGAAAAGGAGGGGAGGAGCTCACCTTGGAGGGGGAACAAAAGGGGGAGGTTCGGGGGCCCTCGACGCACCCGCGACCACCTCAACCACCACCACCGCCTCTAGCCTCTCCTCAGCCTCCTCTTCAGCAGCAAAACAGGGGGGGGGAGATCATGCAAAGAGAGCTTGATAGAGAGGAGAAGACAACAACACAACAATACTTACACAAGGATCCACCACCACTTCCTCCTCCACCTCTTCCTTCTCTTTGAAACAAAAACACAAACACATGGTGGGGGCTAAAGAAAAGAGAGAAGGAGAGACCAGAATGTGGTCGTAGACATTGGGAGGGAGAGAGAGAGAGAGAGAGAGAGAGAGAGAGATATTTATCAAAATATCTTAAGGAGAAATTACCTAGTCGCCCTTCGACTAGAAATTCTGCGCAAGCTTCACTGGAACAGCCATAACTTCCTCGATACAGCTCCGAATTGCTCAATTCCAAGACCGATGGAAAGCTAAGAAGATTATCTACAACTTTCATGTTCATGCCAAGATCAGATAATCCCTCCAGCTATTCCGAAATTAGAGCCAAACATGGAACAGGGCTGCTGCCAGAATTCCCATCCCCGGGGTATACTTGGAAAAATACCCATAACTTTTACTATAAGAATCCAGTTGATCTAATTCCACTTCTGTGCGAAAGCTAACTCAAAACTGGACATCTCATAATAAAATCATAATTAAACCTCTTCATCTTGGATTTTAACAAAATCAAATCCAAATACCAAATCAGGAATACATAACTTAGAAAAAAAAAATTATGTACCCAAAACTTCAAACAGAGCGCTCCAAATGACACAGACTCAACATATCCGCCCCGGGCGCACAGCCGCGCCCCAGCCCGCGTGCCCAGATGCACTGCCGAGCCCCCTGCCCGCACGCCCAGACACGCTGCCGAGCCCCTGCCCGCACGCCCAGACACGCTGCGCGCTCAAGCGCACGGTCGCGCGCACCCGCGCGCACCGCGCGTCCAGCCCCGGGTGCACCGCGCGTGCACTGTGCCCCAGCGCAGCACATCGCATGCACACCCGCACGCACTGCGCCCCCGCGCAGTACCCCGTGCGCACGCCCGCTCGCCTCACCGCGAGCAAAGCACGCACTGCGCCTCTACGCAGCGCTCCGCGCGCACGCCCCTGCACGGCGCCCAGCGTGCAACACCCGCACGCCTCACCGCGCGCACAGCACGCACTGCGCCCCTGCGCAGCGCTCTGCGTGCACGCCCGAGCGCACGCGCGCGTCCCCTGCCAGCTCGCCCGACAGCGCGCCTGCCCTGCGCCTGCCAGCCTGCCTGCCGGCCCGCGCGCGCAGGCCCGATGAGCCCGCACTGCCCGAGCCGACTCTACCACCCCCAACCGCCCCCAACAGCCCCCTCCAACTCCCCAACAGCCATGCACACCCAAAACACCTCCTAAACATGCATCTAAACAAGAAAAGGAAGGAAAGAAGACTCACCCAAGGAGAGGAAAGGAAGGGGAGGAGATCGGGTGCTCTTCGCGCACCGAAACACCACCTCCAAGGCCACCACCACCAAGACCTCTTCTCAGCCAAAGAGGGGCTGAAAACAGAGGTAAAAAGGGGCTATAAGAGGGGGTCACACATGAGGGAACTCGAATCCGAGACCATGCAAAGGTAGATCGGGTCCTTACCTTTCTTTTCTCCTTCTAGGGTTTCTTCTTTTGAACACTCTATCTAGGTCAAATAGTGGATTTAAAGAGAGGGGAGAGAGAGATTTTGGTGGAGAAGATGATGAATAGGGGAGGGGGGACTATTTGTGGTCGTGGGGTTCACTTAAAGCACACACACACCTCACACACTCACACACTTAGTGAAAAAAAAGATTAGGTTAAGCTAGGTTTAGGTGAGGTTTAAGTGAGGTTTGACCCTAGTCAACCCAACCACACTAAAAACCAAAACCCATTGACCAAGTCAAAGGTCAACTTTGACCAAGTCAAAGGTCAACTTTGACCAAGTCAAGTCTCCCAATGACTTTTCGCTCGGTCAAAACCCGGATACGATTCGGAACTGCGAAATTCTGAAACGTTACCGGAATTCGATGAAATTTTCGTGAGTGGCTTGAAATGGCACCAGGACACATAATATGCAGTTAGATTTTTAATCGGAGCTCTCAAACTCAGGGTGATAGCCAAAAGTCTAAAATTTTAGCGGTTCCGATCGAAAAACGAAAAAGCTGAAAAACTGCCAGAATGTTCCAATGGTTACCAGAAGGCTAAAAAGTGACACATATATAACATGCCCAAACGGTGTTTTATCCATTGCCTTGATATGTCGTTCTTTGAGTTCTAACTTTTGAACAATCTTGAGAAATTTGGTCGGATAACATCTCATGTTAAGTGTATTTTGACCATTTTTCACTTTATCCTGCCAAATTGTTAATAAATATAAAAATAAGAAATACAAAGAGTGTATGCAATATAATAAGAGTATCAATAGGAAAGAATGTATTCATCACTTGTTAAATTACCTTTTGTATGGTCTTTTTGTTTGTGTCAGACCTCAAATTCTTTGGAATTCTTTTTTTTTGATAATTTTGTGCTTGAAGGCTTTGTAGATTGTCTAGCTTTTTTCAGTGGTTGCATTTGTTTTTCCTTTTCCAAAGTTGCAGGCCTCTTACGTCGAGCCATAGTTGAAAAAACAACATAAAAACAATAAGAGAGAAAAAAAAAACATTAACACACACATGAAACTCATATTGAAAAGGAAACTATTTAGGGAAACATAGAGGAGTGCAAGACAACATGGACATTCTCATATTTATGACAACATGGACAAAATACTTTATTATTAGGAAGTAGATGCAGTCTACTTGGATGTTTAAGATAAAGATTCAATTTACATTATGGTGGATGACAGTTTCAAGTTTTCATATATATGTTTCCCTATAGAAAGTATCGGCATACATGAAATCTTTAGAACCAAGTGACTTCAAATTACTAAGACACTACCAGAGAATAACAATTGCCAAAGCCAAGACTTGAATGCACACGAAATTCAGCCTTTCCAATCTATTATTTATTGAATCAATG
The DNA here is from genome assembly GCA_030737835.1 of Acorus gramineus. Taxonomy (NCBI): domain Eukaryota; kingdom Viridiplantae; phylum Streptophyta; class Magnoliopsida; order Acorales; family Acoraceae; genus Acorus; species Acorus gramineus. The sequence goes on along the minus strand of CM060848.1, from coordinate 26,300,529 downwards.
CAATTTAGAAACTTGTGTGTGAATGTTAAACCAATGCCAAATACATTCTGTTAAAAAACTTTTATATACCTCGTTCCATGATGCTTACTATTTTAAAAAATAAAAATATATGTGATCAACATTTTAGATAGTAAAAAAGATTAAGTCAACATTTTCCTTAGATTTTACATGGTAAATGACTCTTGGTGATTAACATGAGAATCACACTTGACTGATTAAAATTAACTTCATTCAAATACCATATTCAATCAGAGTGGCATTTTCTTGTTGGTTCGAGACTGCCACTGTATTTGAATAGATCATCGACCTAGGATGGTATTACAAAGAGATTTTTAGAGATATATGTCACAAGCATAAAGTATTCCAAATTTTGTTAACTAACAAATAACCTCAAACCCAATGATCACAAATAACATTTATTCTCACACCATCACTTTGTATCAAGAATCATAACTCAACAAAATAAATGAATATATATAAAAAAAAAATGGGCTCCCTCAGAAATCTTAAGAACAGGTTCAATCATTCCACAAATCTCAGAATTAGCATGGTACATTAAAAACATCATTGGGAAACAAAAACAAATTTTCAACAAAGAAAACCAAAAATTCATCAACCAAAAAAATTATAACTTGTGAAGCTCAGAATTGTTATGTGATTCTTTTTTCTGACCTTCAAATTATGAAAGCCTCATAATGAGTTAGGTGTAATAAACAACATCGCTGAACAAAAGAAAGCATAATTGAAAGATTCAAAGATGGTTGGGGGAATGGACATAATGAAATAAGATGGTAATCTATAAAACAATTATTCTATACATTATTCACTTGGTTGGTTCAAGTTATAATAGGCATTATAAGGACTAAATAGGTTGATGTTATTTGGTTAGAATAGTTAGATTTAGAGTAAAAACAAGAATAAGGTGTTATATTTTTTAATATTGAAACCAGCTTAGCTAAGCTGGATAATTATACACCAGCGCTTTCCTAGGCATTACCATGTTTTGAACTGGCTTAACTAATCCAATTATTCCTGGTCAATAAAACTTTTGGCTTAAGGCATCGTCACCTCTCCAAACACTCTCTCTGCCACTCTCAGGAATAAGTTCCTGTCATACCTTAAGGCAAAAGTTATGGGAATTGGTGAAACATATAATATTGAGTTCAATGTTTTTTTATTTATTTGCATATTCATCGAAACGATCATCCACTTGAGATACATTGTTTGAGTTATTTGAACCTATTGAGAATTTGATGTGAAAAATGAAATTTTGAATCGGAATCGCATCAGTAGGTGGTATAGGATCATACATTACACTTATTAATTACAGTTATGCAGACATTAAAATAAACTAGCTAGCAAGAATTATGTCATTTGGTAGAGACTAGAGATTTCAAAAACACTGGTACAAATCATCAATCTTCAATCAATTAACATGTAGCAGCTACAAAAATAACAATATTACAATACAGCTGGACCCCCAACTTGCTCGGCAGATGGCATCACAACTTGGAGTTGGGAAGGCTCTGTCTTAGGACGGCTGAATAACCAGAAAATTTATTAGATATTACAACTAAGTCAAAGAAAAACAGTCCCCAACTTGGAAGTTACTTTTGAAATTCCCCTTGATTCCAAAGATTAAGATGTTTGTTTGGAAGATGGATGTGGAATAGACTTCCAACAAGGGTCTATCTTGACTCTATTGGCCTTATCATGGACACTAGTTGTCCACTCTGTAACGCAGCACCTGAGACATCATGTCATCTTTTTATAGAATGTCTCTTTGCAGCTAATGTTTGGTAATGCATTCTAGTAAGACTAAGACTAGTGCAAATATGGTTTACATCCAATTGGTTGCAAATGATGGCTCATAGGATATGGAAGAGTGATGAGAAAGCTACATTAAAACAGGTGGTTTTCATATGTGTGGCATGACTAATTTGGAAGTATAGAAACTCAAATGTGTTTAAAAATACCAAGTTGAACCCGGGTATTTTAGCTGGTAGACCCTCAGTTCTCAAGGGAATGAAAGTCATTACAGACAGGGAGCCTGGGTATACAGTTATGTTTTTTCCAAAAACACAAAAATGAGGAACAATGCATAATCAACCCCTCCAATCAACAAATAATGAAGAACCACAAAAGTAACCATTTTAATACACCAACAATGCACAGGATGTGTCATATCACAAAAAAATAAAAAATAAAAAAAGAAGTGAAGAAAAAAAAAGCGCAAATTTTTATTTCTTTAAAAAATAAAGCCTATCTTTAATGGCAATATAAACCCTAATCAGGTCTCTATCATACTAACATATAATGTCAATGACATCAAGCACCCAAAACTGATTAGCAATAACTACCAGCTTCAAATTCCATTATAGTTTACATTCATCTCTTCCAAACAATTCATTCAACATCATGCCCCAAAATCACTTCAGTTGTGCCCAATTTGACATTAAAAAAAAATATCAAACACAACCCAATATTATGTGACTCTCTCAGATCGAAGCAGTGGGAACAATATTATGTGCTAGAATCACTCAACAGTGAAAGTTTATAAAAATGGACTGATTTCATACAAGCAGAATACTAAAAAGGGCATTAAATTTGATTAAATAATGACTAACTCAATGAGAGTTCTAAAATTCAAAAGAGAAAACATCACAATGTAGAAAAGCAGATTGAAAGAATATTAACTATAAAGGTTGCTCTTGATTAGAGAATGATCTCTTTACCCTTTGATTGGGTTTTTTTTTTTTTAATCTAAACTGATCTTTTATCCAAAGTCATCTTTTGACTACCATTGAGATGATGGCTTAAAGCAAAAGAGATTTTGTGAGCGAAATCCCTTTCAAAACTCCAAACATTGAAGTGGCTATCTCATGAAACCACCTCTGCTGTTTGTTAGGAGATTTGGTTTAAAAACATTTAGGTAGTCTTGAAAGGAATGGAGCCGTTCAAGAAAAGTTTGGACAAGCTATTCAATCCTCCAACAAACAATAAATGTGGTAAAAAAAACACTAAATCTGAAACAAATCAGAAAAAAAAAGATGATATGAATATAATTCTCAATATGAAGAAAAACTTACATTGCCGAGAGGGGTGGGGAGGGGGTGGTCGCTGCATGGGGAGGGTTGCAGATCAGGTGGGGGTGGTCGAGATGGGCCTGCGAAGGGTGTCATGAGGTGATGGAGAGGGTTCCAGAAGGGGTGGTCGCAGGGGGAGGGGTGGTGGTCACAATAGAGGTGGTGGCGGAGGGTGGTGTTCGTAAGAGGAGGGGGGGTCACAACAGAGGTGGTGGCGGTGGGTGGTGATCGCAGAGGGAGTGTCGGAGAGATTTCACATTTAATTTGAAAAAAAACAGAGAAAGGAGAGAGAGAGAGAGAGAGAGAGAGAGAGGAGAAGGGTAAGGGGAGTAGGTGGCTGACGGGTTTACCTGGTCTTCAGGTTTCTCATGTTTTAAAGAAAAACTCAATCGGACCGTCCGATCATGGGATCACTGAACGGACAGCCAGCATTTAATCCCGCACGAGTGAACCCAGTCGCACAATCCGCATGATATCATTTCTGTACACATACATATATGCACAACTGATATCGTGCAGCTCATGCGGATGATTTTTCAGCATGCGGGATTGATTTGTGGCTGTTTGATCGGTGTCCCAATGATCGAATGGCCAAATTCGATTTAAAAAAAAATTGATGCTAACCCGGTCACCCAGTTGCCCAAAAAGGCCCTCCTCTATTCACCCTCTCTCTCCTTTTCACTTTTTTATTTTTTTAGATCTGGAGATAAAGCTCTCACGACCAACTTCCCCTCGTCACCTCTCGTGACCAACTCCCCCTCCCACGACCTCTCCCTCCACTCCCCGCCCCGCCTCCCACGGCTCCTCCTGTCACGCCCCAGGGCGGCCATCCCCGGGACGCGGTAAGTGTATATATGATATCAGCAGTCTATACAGGAGGTCAATAACATACTCTAAACAACACCAAAAATGACAACACAGACAAAAGCAAGGCTGACATGATATATACACAAATAGCGGAAGCTAAAAGACTGAGTCTGTAAATCAAAAACATATTACAGACTCGATACATAATCAACTGTCCTGTGAGAGCCAATATATACAATGACATCCAATATAATACAAACAGGTGCCCAAGCACGGAAATATAATACATACAATCAAAAAGGGATGCTGATGGCCTCTAACACTCGCGGGACGTGGCGCTGCTCCGCTACTGGTGAAATCCCTCGGGGAGCTCCTCCTTCAAGTCCGACTCAGTGATAACTGGAGAAAAATTATGCGAGGGGTGAGCCACACGCTCAGTGAATAGCACAACCCATGCATCACAATTCATATTAACCACAAATAATTATTCAAAGCCTCAAAGTGGCAGGAACTACACAATCCAGTGGGTCGCTACATCGCCGACCCACTACACCCTCACCCTCACCCTCCAATAGGTGACATAGGATATTGGGACTGACTAGGCTGTTAATCACCCTTGGTCCACCGATAGTCTCTCCTCCACTCCGTAGGCCGCCTGGTCTACTCCCACAATTCAGCACAGTCCGAACCCAAATCAGGAGGTGCCTACTGATGGGAGCCCTCTGTCAGGAAGGCCTGTCTAACGCTGGGGCAGTCTCTATACGGATCCAACGAAGGGAAAAGAAACAGCCTATCCACACGTATACGATCCACTTGGATCCGTCGGCAACACGTCTCATCAACTCTAATGTCATGAATTCTTCAGAATTCCTCCAGGGCGCATAACTCAGATGCGGGGAAGCATATATTATAACCATCGGTTATAATATTCTCTAAGGCATGCTAATTACAATAAGTTTGCATTTGAGTTAAAATAATTTAAACTAATGGGATACATGCATAGGTCAGGGCTTCCTAGCATGAAAACATATTATCAGGATGCATGGCTCTTACACATATCCTAAGGGTGCAAGTCCCTAACATACAAGATCTAGGGTGGCATGCATACTACATAACAATCATGCTTGCATGGATTACATGTTATACAAGTTAATATTAAACCATGGTGCCCCAGGGGAGGACGATACACGCCTAAGAGCATATACGCCTCCCAACTGGGTTGGATTGTCCCACTCACCAATACCCGGGTCGTCGCGTGACCGTCCGTCAAGATCTGCAAGACAGGTATTTAACACGGTGAGTAAAATACACAAATACATACAAAAATACACTAAAAATACCCAACACTCGGACAAGCGTACATACGGCCCGTACGCACGCGAGTCCGAACACCCCGACTCACTCGTGAACCCCCGGGCAGCCATACGCACCGCCACCCGCCCCGGGCACACAGCAGCGCCCCAGCCCGCGCGCCCAGACACACCGCACGCTCGGGCGCGCGCACGCTCGGGCGCACGCACACGCGCGCCCGTGCGCACCGCGCGTCCAGCCCCGGATGCACCCGCGCACACTGCGCCCCAGCGCAGCGCCCGCATGCACTCCCGCCCGCACTGTGCCCCAGCACAGTTCCCTGCACACACTCCCCGCTCGCCCTGCGCGCACCGCGCCCTTTGCGCAGCACCCGCACACCACCCGCTCAACCCGCGTACTGCGTCCCCTGCGCAGCACCCGCGCGCACGCCCGCGCGCACGCGCGCGTGCCCTGCCAGCTCGCTCGACAGCGCGCCTGCCAGCCTGCTCTGCCTGCCTGCCCGCGCGCGCAGGCCCGATGAGCCCGCACTGCCCGAGCCGGCTCTACCACCCCAACCGCCACCAACAGCCACCGACAGCCACCAAAACCACCATGAAAGCCATGCATACTCAAAAACACCTCCTAATCAAGCATCTAAACAAGAAAGGAAGGAAAGAAAACTCACCCAAAGAGAGGAAAGGAAGGGAGGGAACTTCGGGTGCTCTTCGCGCACCGAAATACCACCACCAAGGCCACCACTACCAAGCCCTCCTTCAGCCCTTGAAGTGGCTGAAACCTGAGGAGAAAAGAGACCATGAGAGGGGGTCACACATGAGGAAACTCGAAAACGAAACCACCGGAA